>DWPQ01000001.1:0-46410 GCA_018251795.1 Perichares adela
TTTTATCACAAACTGGTCACAGCATAATTTTCATGAAACATGTCACCGCGCTAAACGCGATCCGGTATTGCGTGCCGTAATTATTTAAAATGAAATTATTGTCTGTAACAGATTAAAAATAGTTGAGCGGCAGGCGTGGGACAGTAATTAGGATTGAATGATTATAAAAAATATTATTTACAATTTATCATTTATCTTATTGACAACAAACAAGACGCTTCATCTCCACAATAAAATAAAATTATCGTATTTGAAAGCCGTTACAGATACCGATACTTTAGTTGATACACTAATAAACAAACAATTTTAATTTTCCTTGTAGCAATTAAGTATCAATTAAAAGAATGTTACCTACGTATATATGATCACTTGTAACTTGTCTTCGTTTTACTTGGAAATACTTAATCGTTACATTTACAAATCGCACTCAACCCGATGCTTAATATTTACATCTTACATTTAAGTGTTATTTCGCAGAAACAAATTTATTACACGGGAAAAAAAAATAAACAGTGTTTTGAATCCCATATTGATAACAAAGGACAAATATAAAAATTTGCAAGTTTACCTACAGATTTATTATTATAAATGTGTATGTATGTGTAGTCTGAAAACCTTCGAGATATAATTCATATAGTATGTATAACATGGGTGTAGCGAGCTCTATTTACCTACCTCGAACTTACAAAAATAATGTTTCGTACGAGATAAGTTTGGTATGTCATATATTTTGTATTCGAAACTTGGGCACAGATATGAGCTTTTATTTTGTATCTATAGAAAATACAATTAATGGCCATTCCCTCACACATACACATCACCTTTCTCGATAGGATTTCAACGTGGCGTAAACGTTGTCGTCATCAGTGTGATGACTGGCGTCGTACATTGTACTTAGAAATGTACAGACAACGACTGTTAAGACACTCCCATCCCATCATCATCAGAGATTGTAACTGAGACGTTGCTGCGTTTCGATGTTTTAGAATGAAAGGTTTAAGACGTGTACCACCACGCTGATCTAGGGCTGACAGGTTTTGCACGTCTTCCAGAATATAAATAACAAAGACATTCAAGTATTACAGAGAATTCACAGCGAGGCAAGTGGTAAAATGATACATTTAAAAAAATTCAAATCTTTGCCCTTCATTCTGCCGACTACACCATTCAGTCTGCCACACTAGCTAGCTCGACACAAGGAACTTCAAGGCAATCCTAACGAAGGTTCTACCCAAGTTAGTGCGTGACCAGCTCATGCAACGGTATACCGCATATAAGAAAAAACTAAAATCGAAACGAGTGCATAAAATTGCAGTAGGTTTGTACAATTTCCGCCTACAAGTGCAATTCGTTGCAATGCATGTTGCACTAACACAAATAGAGGTCGTCGACACATCACGGAAAATGTACCTTATGTTATTAGCCTACAGCGACCGCCGCGCCGCGCCGGTGTCATGTCGTACACAATACTGACAAATATGTCATAATGACAATCTACAAACAAAACTTTGAATTTGGCAAGTTGCGCGCTACCCTCAGGGTGCGGCTGGGCTGGGGTTTCAGCACGCGGGCGAATACTGCCTTCGAACAAGTCATTTCAAGCAGTTGCATAAACTACAATAATTTAAACTGGCAATATATCCATACTCGTTTCAATCTCTCCGTCTCTTATACTATACACTCATATAGATAACAAGGAAAATAATTATAAAGTATCATTATCAAGTATCAGGCTCAGGCTTATATATGGAGTCCGGCGGCGACCGACCACTGCTGACGATGTTAAACGAACGAGCGCCGTCAGCACCGCCGGCGCTCCGTCATCGGTTCGCGGTAGCGGGTTCGACGCCCGGGTCACTTCCGAGTATGGAGCGATGGACGACGATTCGGCACGATTGTCGTATTACGTTTCCAATTACATTCGCACATTTAATACGCTACGTGACATTATTTAGTTGCTTTTTATTAGCGACCCACTTGTAGTTTTTGCCGAGCACTGCTGTGGTTGTTATAACTTATAGTCTGCGATAAAGTTGCGTGTCGCACGTCACCCCATGTCCATGTATGCAACAACGATACCACCACATTTACATTAACACTAAAAACAATGGTACTTACCATGTTTCACATTTTATATGTATTGCTGACCAACGAACACACAGGCCTTCTGATAGCAGGAGCTAGCCTCCGCCCAGAGACACGTCATATCAGGAGAAAGACAAGTTATAATTAGTTATATCTTCTTTACGTTCTAGTCAGATCCCGGAGACTATCCGTATACAGCAGATATGAACCGAAATGTTTTTAGTTGGTAAGAATCCCTATAAAACAGATTCCACAGGTTCTTACGCAAGTTTCCTCTCCGTAACAAAATAATAAGGGCCACTTAATCCGGTTACTTGAAATCCAATGACTAAATTTGAGGTGAGGTCACAAGTTGACCAGTCAATATAATCTAAAAGCCTGTTATCAATATTAAAATTATTAATTTCAGTTTTAAAACCACGATACTTAGGTATTTGGAAACTGTTTTCCATGTAAAGTTATTCGCGACAGTCGATATAGACATTAAGTAAATATTACAATTGTGCGAATTGCGGATGATATGCATGAAAATTGGTTGCTAACTAGGTACATAATAATAGGATTACATAATAACATGAGAGCATACATACATTATATACATTACAGTAAAATAAATGTCCGTGTTGCGTATGATTTTTTTTTCTTTATGAAACGCTACTTAGCGATAACATCATTTCGGCCATGTATTTATTTTATGGTAACATTATTTTATTTTGTAATGTACTTGTAATCAAATAATTATTGTCTAAAAATATTATTTCTGAAAAATGAAACCATTTCTTTATAATTATTAAATAAGTAACCTCCCCAAATGACACTATTACACACGTGTCTCTAATGAGTAAATAAAAATATTTACGTATAATTGTAAGTAGGCGAGGAAACTTCAGTGAGGCTTCCGTGAAAAATCTAAAACATTTAATATGTAGCAGCCGGTCACGGCAATGTCCGTTTCAGTTTTAACAACGTGACATATCTGTGCCAATGAAATTAATTTCAGAAGCTACCAGAATGTGTCTCATTTTTGTAATCCGAACAGTTTATAATTAGGTGGGGTTCAAAACTTTTGTACAGTCAAACATTGAAAAGTTTGTGACGAAAATTTTCTTGATTATTTATCACACTAAGTCCAAAATGTACTCGTAGATGTTAAGAATCAAAAGGTTAAAAACTTTAGTTAATTAAGGTTAAACATTCGTCAATTAATTTTATAACATTAACAGAAATAACTATATTTCTAGTGTAAATTGACCTATAAAATAATTCTGCGTGCTTCGCGCGCTTCGAACTGCGGACACAACAACACTTCGGTATACAGGCTGTATGATCACCAAAGAAAGGATATACAGGAAGTAATGATTAGCAGCTGTCGAACTACCAACAGCCTACGGTTTATCAGGCTCCTGCCGATACCTGCGCCCGCGCAGGTCGGAAGTGAAAGGTCCGTAAAAAATCCTGTTTATGCCTATAAATCCCTGATATCTACATATACGTGATCCACGAACGGACGGATGCGCTAGAAAACAATGCGCCGTGATTTGCTGCTGCATTTTAATGATTTTTTTGCCGTAGACTTCGAAGACCTGACATGTCCTGACCTGAGACCAATTGAGAGTTCAGTTGAGACTGATGGATCAAAAAATGCTAAGGAATATCGATAGTCAAACGAAACAGTTTTTAGTTGTATTGATTGTTTGTAGACAACAAGATGTTGCTCTTTATTTACATAGGTAGGTATAATAAAAAATATAATTATGTAGGAAGATATTCTGTCAAAATACAGGCTGGTCGGAGACACCACGGACATAATAATAAAACATCGGCGGACGAACGATTGCCGACAAAGGTCGTTGTTCTCGGAAATATTTGCATAAATTATTTCTAAAAGCGTCAATTATTAGCGGAGACAAACCAGCTGGCCACTACCTATCGCCTTCGAGTCAGATTCGAGTCACAATCAAAATATTACCCAGCTACCTGTTCCTAGAAATTCAACCATCAAACAAGTAAAAAATAATGATTATATTAATTCGTTTTCTAGTCCTATATCGACCTAAGCGGCTGCGCGCCGATATAATTTGAACTTTAACGGAGAGTTTACTAAGTTTACTGTTTACGGCCGTCCAATACGATAGGATATTTTGGTTCAACGTAAACAATAGAATGTCCCGAAAGGGTGAGGAAGGGTTGTCCTTTTTTGAATAGCTTCCTGGAATCTACACGTCTCCTTCGTCCCTTAGCCAATTGCAAAGGTGAGACGAGGATGGCAGTACAAAAACAGATCCAGACTGTTCTTTTTTTAGGATGCATTTTCAGTATTCAAACGACGTTAGCGCATCCGTTTATAGAATTTCAAAAATAAAAACCGGTCGACTCAAGACCGCCAATCGGTAATCTATGTGTAAACTGTTTAACAACTTCCTCGACGAACAATAATTATTACAATACTTGACAAATTACTGCGTCAGCAAAAAACAATAGGACAAAGACACAGGACATTGAAAAAACTGATGTAGGGCACTTCAGCAGACATATTCTTTTAATCGGTAAGTGAGCTTATCTAATATGTATGTTATAGTTTATGCACTAGGCGATTCTGAGTGTGTCCACTGTTTGGCCGGCCTTCAACCCCAAGCAAAGCTCCTCGATTTCGCAACACGTACACTGACAGACACGCCTGTCGACCTGTTCGACCACTGTTATTCGGGCCCCAAAAGCCTGGTCCGTTCGCCACTCGACGAAAGCCTCGCTCCGCCGAACGTAATCTAATCTTACCGTTCGAACCTATTCGAGCTCTCAAACACTCGAAAACATGTTAAAAGATTATGGCAAATAAAAAAATTAGTTAATAGGGTCATACCGTTGTTGGTAAAAAACCAGGGGTTTCCGTAACCGTATACCGCTTACCTTGCTACGATCATCTGTCGCGGATAAAAAATTTAACCCAATTTTGAAATGTGCGTTTAAAAAAAGCTACCTGCCACCGGTAGCGCGTAGTGCGTACACCCGCGCCCAAACAACACTTAACTGTAAAACGTTTTTACGTGCGAACTATAGTTTTATCGCGGTTTTTTGCCTCGTACTATAGTTTTTTGTTATTGCCAAATTTATGAGTGCATTCCGTGTTTCGCAACGGTACTCCGGGCCTTTGTCTGTTATTGCAACGCAGATGTTTTTTTGCAAATCTGCCAATAGTGTTTTGTTACTGCAATACTTAAACGCTCCCTAAAAACGAATTGTCTTTATTTACCACTTTTTGCAACCACCCGTAAATTTGTAACCCTAACTTTTATACGTTTTCAATGTCATAAATTAAATATATAGTAAACACGAAATAAACGATGTCATAAAATGGGACAATATTAATAATTGAAATTCTTCCTACGTTCGAGTCCATTAACGTCCTGTTGACCGAACAGTCGTCCTAAATCGAGTGTAACAAGGATGAAAATTGAATAATAATCAGTATCGATAGATAACATAGCAGTGTCCGTCCGTCTAGCCGCCTCGCGTCGGTGCCGCCGCGTGCGTCAGTCAGGGGTAATGGCAGATATCTGTGATGTCACCACTCTGTACGCTTCCGGCCAATCTCACTCCCACACATGGACAAAACTCATTATACATAAACACAATAAGGAACACACACACCGCTTATTTGCTAATAATATCGACCTGCATGATTTTGTACAACGTAATTAATGTTTTACCTGTTAGTCGTCAACGTTTAGATGCAAAAATTACATTAAATATGAAGTAAAAAAAGTTCATGATCTGGTTTGTTATCATTACGTTTATAGCAGACTCCGCTTTTATCTTGTGTGCAAAGTTCACAATGAAGTACATTTCATTTTGTACACGTCCAGCTATAACCATGTTCCTATACGTATGCACATGTTCCGTTTAACTAAACGAAAACCCAACGACTATTTCAGAATTAATGCATCTCTGTAGGTAGTCCATTTTAAATTGAATATACTAAACTTACATTGAAGGCAACAAGAGTGATATTCTTATTATAGAAAATGTAGTCACATATTTGTAATCATAAAACAGAATCAAATACCCCTTTTATTTAATCTAATCCGCTTGTATTTTATTTATCTAACTAAAATAAATGTAAACCGTACTACAAAATGGCATGACAATAGTAGGCGCATGGCGGTTTAAATATAACCTTTGAATCTAACTCTAATTACAACCAACTAAACATATACCAAATTAAATAAAACATACATTTATTTGTCATTCAAACATTGCCTAACTTTATTTGAAACAACATTTGGATCGAAGAAGAGGGGTTCGACAACGGACAAAGCTGATGTTTTTTCAGTGAATCTAGCCCGAATGGATATATCCTATGTGTTTGATGTGTTTGATGACACAATAGAACAAACACATTTATTTTGATGACATTGGTAAGTACAAAGAGTCAAGCGGCCGGTGATGCCGCCCGGCCTTTGTACGAGGGGTTCATTTCTAAAATAATAAACAGTACACAATAACTGAAAAAGAAGTTTCTGTACTAAACAGAAATAATACTTGTCGGAATAATGAGGGCGTGATATCATTGTGTCCTACTTGAATACCGTTCGTAGAAAACAGAATACCTATTTATCCATTATTGTACTCAGTAATTGAAACCGATTCTAGATTTGATTCCCGGCAATAGCAACTACCTAGCTACATAGTTTGTTTTGTTGACAATACTTTTCTTTTGAAGGTCTCTATGTATTGTTTAGCCGTTATGGAACTGACGAATACCTGAAATTCATTCAATGTTTATTCATTCCAGCAAACCTGAACAAAAGTACGGAACTTATGATTTTTTAAATTAAACGACTCGACTATGATTCTTACAATTACCTATAATGTTGGTATCTATATAGTGATATTTATTAACAAACCAGCTTCAATAATGAGATATCTGTCCCCAGTCAGACCACAGTTCGCTTTTTAGAGTTTGTAATATTTAGTCAAAGGATCACATTAAAATTACCTCAGAAAAAAAAGTTCGATTAGATCGCTCTAGAGTTTAGACGTAAAGTAAATTGTGACCTAGCAGCGGTAGGTACGTAGGAGGTACACGGGAAACCTAATTTTTATAACGTGACAAGTTTCTATCGAAACATTGTTACCAGGCTATTCTTTATTCTACACAAAACGCCTGGCACCTAAAGGTCGAAGCTAGGGCGCTTTCCAGACGTTTCCAAGACAACAATCGGTCCTTTGTGAATTTCAAGCGATTCTGCCTCTTATTTACGCATAATAATTAATAACAGAGTTCTTTGAAAACGATTCGAGATGATGTAACGTTGCTATTATGTCTGCCGTTTTTATTTTAGGTTCGTTGGCTGAAGGTGCTTTTTATGAACGCCAGCCTTCTCGACGCGGCGACGTGGTGATCAGTTGTTTTTAGACTTTGTTAAATGCCCTATAACTAAATACACGGCAAGTACGAAAAGACGAGACGAGACGGTTTACGTTTTCATAGCATTTGATTGAAGTTTTTATTGATTGCACATTATCTGTAGGATATACCGTGCCCTCGAGCTTCTACTAATTCAAAAATCATGTACCTAAAACATGACAACACATTATACATCTCGTTTTTTATTCAAAAGGTAATAGCAGACCGGCGAGCAATGCGATCGGCGTGGTGACTTTCGAGTGGTAACATCTGTCACCAAGCTTATATGGAACATGTCTTATTTCAGAATTTTAATGAAACGTTGCAAAAATACTGTTATGTTTATGACATCCATATACGTATAAATGAATTGTTTCGCTCGATCCAATGTTCTTTAAACTGAAACGTAGCTTGAAGCAACATGTTTAGGACATTATTTGGCACTGTCACAAAATGTAACGTTGTAGAGCGGCGCGCGGCGCTGCTCACCTTTTGCCTCGTTACACAATAGGCAATAGCGATATCTAAATCAAACTCATGAAAATCCATACATGCGCGTCGTGCACAACATAACATCAATAGCAGATGCAGGTCACGCTTAATGACGGCGTGGGCGTGGGCCCAGCGCTGCTCAACGTGTGGGTTATTTGTAGCGCATTCTTCCGCATACACGCTTCGACAATAATTACCTCATTATTTAAAAATGGCTTTAAAGCTGTGAACAACTCAGACATTTAAAGAAATCGCTTGGTTATTTTAAACGTTTAGGATATTTAAAGGTCAAACAAAAATTAAGGTTCCCTGCTTCGATTAATAATTTATTAAAATATTAATTCGTTTACCGTTAATTATAACATTAATTTTGTTTAATGTTAATGTGGCACATTAGCTATTTTACATGATAAATGAAGTGTCCTAGCAACCTGATCGTGAATTTATAACCCGAGGCAAACTTTGAGTGCCACTACACAGAGGAACCGCGGAACAAAAGTTCGAAAGGCGTTTTGTAACGTACGGTGGGCGTTCTCAAGGTGGCATGGTGCAAGCGATGGCTCTTATGGCCATGTTCTTAAGGTGCTTAGTTCCAAGTTAGATTGCATCATGAGGATGTTGAGCAACCGGTGAGGTAAACGCAAAAATGGAGGCCCGGAGCTCCCAGAAATGTTCACATCTGAGAGGATGAGATCAAAGATGCATGGTCCAATTAATTGTTTTGTTATAATTACCAGTTGACGAAGTTATGATTGTTTGTTGCGGTAGTGTAAAATGTAGACCCAGTAGATCCCCTCGTCCATGTCGTTATCACCCTTAACTTAAGTTAACACCCTAGTTGATACTGTAAATTCTATTGACAGTTCAAATTATAACATTATTATGTTTAGAAACAAACTGGTGGTGTTCTGTGGTACATCCGATGTAATTATTTACGTATCATATATATATCTTATCTAAATATGCATCGTGTCGTATGCGTTGTTTCTAAATATTCTTTGTTTCATTTCCAAGAAAAATAAAATACTCTCTTATAACTAACTATTCATTACGTCTGCACCTTATAGAAACTTCCTCTTAGGTACTAAAAACGTACAACAACATTAAGAATTTTACCAATTTTATAACATTCTCACTACAGCAATGACAGTATGTGGTTATACCGAAAATGTTATTACACACAGGATATTTCATTGACGTCATCAGACGAATCCAGTCAAAGCAATTTCTTGAAATTAAAAAGAAAATCTTTAATATCGGAATGAAGTAAAGAAACGCGGCCACTCAATTTCCTGTATCAGTATCATTTGATGATGGAGCAATATCCGGTGGTCTCGCAAATAATGTACCGTATTGTGTAACACGCTCGCCGGTGTGGTTGTGTCCTAAATATAAGGCCATATCTACATATAATTATAGGAAAATACATCTTAAAGTACGTATAAGCGACTCTCAGTAAACTGCGAACACTGGGACCTCCACTACCACGCTCCTCCAGTCTTCCGGTCGATATTGATCGCTTAGTCTGCAGTGTTATTAGGCAAACCGGATGTCGAACTACGATAATTCGTTCCTGCATATCCAATAAAAACACAAAAATGAAATATATTTATTACATTAGTAGGTACCTACCAGTATAAATCCACTTAAAAAAATCCCCGAGCAAAACGCGTCGTGGTACATAAATAGTAGTTAGTACATTTACTTTACACGATCACTTTTAATACTCATTTAACAATAATCTTTTGCAAGTAATAGCTCGATTACCTATATTCTCTGAAATATAAGACTACTGTCGCGGATTTGTCTCATAGGGATGTGGTTTGGAGGTAATCACACATAAGTACCAGTCGTTCAGTCGGCATACGACTGTATGTACTTACTAACGATACTCCCAAGACGTCTACGAGCATTGACGTCACATTTTCAAATTATAAAGGACCGTCACCCCCTTCACTACGTCCAATTAAAAGTTATTATTATGTTTGGAGCCAGTCCCCCGGCTACATGGGTACACTTCACATAAAACATATTAAACACGCATAAATATCATCACAGATAACCAAGCCATGAGAATTTCGAATTGAACCCAAAACCTTTGAAGACCAGGCACGGTATTAATGAATCCGTTATATGAAGCCGCAGTTGCATCATGTTTCATCGCAAAAGTCCAGTGTGCACGAGTCCTAAACTGTGCGTAAAAACATGGAGAGGTGTTACGAAATAATCGTGTCAATGTCAACAAAGTTCTCGACTCGATTCCGAATGCCCAGCGGCTGCATTATTCAGTGCGGCACGCGGGCTAGCGGAAAATAACCCGTATTCCAAAGTGATTCAGCTCACTACTAAACATCGACGCGACTAAATCGAATCGAGTATTCGTCAGCATAACCCTTATGTAGCGGTTCCTGGAAAGTCATATGTTAAAATAAATTTGTAAGTCTGATAGGTATATACATAAGGTTTTAACGTAAGTCGATATACTTACTCATTACAAGGAAACATCACAAATTAAACAACAATCTAACACTGCTGAAGTTGTGACCTATTAGAAACTGCATGACGAATTTGTTGATAACTGTCGGATTTGATAATTGTAAATGACAAAGCGAATTGGACCTACAACACATCAATTAGAACAGACATTTGAGTGCTGGACATAAACGTCCATCAATTAGTGCCACTCCGACCGGATCTGAGCACTTCGAATGCATCGGCTTCCCGCTGTTGTCTTCGAGTTATTAGTCCAGTGGGTCGGAGGGCAACCTTTGCCCCTTTTCCCGCGGCGTCAATACCGTTTGAGGACTTTCTTCGGTTTGTTTATTTCTGATGGACATTTTGGTGTTGGTCGTAGCCTTCACAGGTTCACTTCGGAAGATCCTTCTTCTACTTCGGCAACCGGTCCTTTCAACGAGGTGCAATGCCTAATGCAGCAGCCGGCAAACACAACAAACTCGCACATTACCAGTCCCGAGTTTACGAATCTTTTCTCTTACAAACGACGCATCAGTTTACTAAAACCTTTACAAATAGCCGGAAACTCGTACGTGCCTCTGCGGCATTGCGCACGCGCCGGTACAAACAAACAAACATGGTATTGTTGTCGGAGAGAAGCTTCCTCTGCCTGTTTGAGTACGACATCTCCTGCACAGGCCGTCTTATTGTTACTTCAGTAGTTCCGTTCAACTTGCGACTATCGCCTACTACCAAGCGATCTGTAATACCATCTTCACACGTTGGCTATTATCGATTAACATCCGCCAACACATAAATATTAAGTTGTAAAGTTGTAAAACTACGTAACTAAACTCATTTCGAGGACAAAGAATATATTTCCGTATAATAACTGTTATCCATTGAACATGTTGCAACTGAGATCAATAACTGGTTATCTGTGTCGATACGTCTTCAAGACTGCACAGTCAACGATACGAGCACAGAGTACAACATTATGAAACATGTCAATCATGCATTTAAACAACCTTATTTGCTCAATGCAAGCATATTAATTTCGGCAGCGTAAAACTTTTATATAAGAACATTATTATTCGCGTATTAGTGTTGCAAAATAAAACCAGTTATTTACATATCGTAAGAGTTTTAAAGGAACCTGTGGTACGTTACGCAATTCACTACATTCAATGAATAAACAGGAAAATGTTGAAAACAGCATTTTTCCTTTGCAGCCCAAAATAACGTCTAGCTGCGAGTAGACCGTCATTCATGCTTGTGTGAGTAACAATCTTAAATCTTCTTACTGGTTCTAGAAGGTGTTTTCGAGGAATATAACTATTTTTAAAGATAAAAATACCTGACGATAGACAACTTAGCCCTATGACGATTTAGTAGACATAATTACTGCCAGTTCCATTAACCTACTCGTATATATCCCTTATTGTTGGTTAGCGATATTTCGTATCTTTGGTTAGCGATAGTCTCGCGCTTAGGACCCGGTAGATTTGATTGAAACATAATTATTGAAACGCAGCATTGCGGTCAGTTACAGTCTAGTACAATCTATTGACGATAGTTAGAGAGAGAGAGGTTATTAGAAACGGG
This sequence comes from Perichares adela, assembly GCA_018251795.1. Lineage (NCBI taxonomy): Eukaryota > Metazoa > Arthropoda > Insecta > Lepidoptera > Hesperiidae > Perichares > Perichares adela. Next base: position 12,044 of record DWPQ01000001.1, read on the forward strand.
CGTCAGCTACGTTAACAATCTCCACTCGATTGATTGTCAGTTTGTTAATATGTCATTCATTACTGCTTTAATATGGCTAAATTGTGGGTACCACGTGAATAAACTTACTGATAAAACTAAACATTTAAAACATATTGATATATAGAAACCTCACTTGAATACACAACCAAATTACAACACATCACCTTGACGCATAGTTGACGGAGAGGAGACTCTATGCTAGTAGATGTCGTGTTGGTTTGTTGATATCCGCAATGTGTCAGTTTTAACTTTTTAAACTTGTAAAAAGCTGCCAGATCAACCTTTGTGGTTTAGTGTTAGACCGTTGCATGCCAGGTTTGGTTATTGTGTTTTTTTATCACTTCATAAAAGCTTAAAAATTTTAAATTTATTCTTTTCTGATTAATACCAGAAAATAAGGTCAAAGTCAACTGAATATGTACATGAATATTAAAAATACATTTACTTCCGGTTTAACAAACCTGTTAAGACAACATTTTAAGTGGAAGTACGTAACAGTTTAAGTGAGCCAGTTTGTGTTAAAGTAAAAAACTGGTGTCACGGAGCACCCGGCACGTTACATGGTGCATCACCATTAAATCCGACGCCCACCGACACTGACCACTCGTTTCCCGTTTGCATTGCTTACCACTTTACTTTGGACAACTATTTGCACACTGATGCAACCGTTTTTTATTACGAACCGTAAGTAACTTTGGTTATTTATTACTTATTTTTGAGTGAGTGCGACTGCGACAACGGCATAAACAAAAAAATGCTTTGGTTATTGACCAAACGAAAAAATACATGAATTCAACATCAAATCATAGGTACTGGATAACATTACCATTGTAAGTACTTATTACAACGACGCGTTAATTTTCTCCAAAGCTCCAGGTTTTCACAACATTCTTAGATATGAAATCTTAATAACGTCTAGTTTCGTAAGCGTTTGCGATAACTGTGAAAAATGAATGTCGTAATCACCATATTGATAGCGTGCCGCATCCCTGAAACGTTTCCACAGGCCGCAAGACGGCACTCGGCCTAATAATATCGTTTGAGAGCGTTAGATGTGTAGTTGTAATGTGGCCGTTACTGTGTTGGTTCTAGCATCTATCTGTTTACGGTCGTGGAGCGGGGCGCGGCGCGGCGTGCGGGGGACGCGGCTACAACCGGGTCAAGGGAGGCGCGATGCACCGTTCGCGTGAAATCTCACTTTCGCGCGCTGCCTGCACCAAACATGGCCGACCTATAGTGACGCGCAACTTCGTTCTCGTTGACACATTTCCTGAGATTTTCCGGTTTTTACGCTTGGAACGGAAAAGCGTCGGAGCGTTCAGTAATCGAAACCCTAACTTCTGAGTAGGCATTGTGCGTAGCTTAAAAAATATTTGAATAATATTACCTCGTTCTCGCAAGGATTCTATTTCGATCTAAGCACATTGTACAGCTGCGCAAGCATCAAACACGGTGACGCGCGCCGTAAGCGTATCGAAGTTAATTGTTTTCTGTTAATCGGGCCACAAAAGAATAATTTGAGTGTGTTGCAACGATTTACACGTGTACGGAATTGGACAATAACAGACAAACATATCTAAGGCTAATATCCTTGTCCCGGTTCTCGTTTCCTACGCCCGGTATCGTACGTAATCGCGATAGTGTATCAGCTATAGTAGTTTATCGGCCGGTAAAGCAATACCGCGGACGCGACCAACAACACTGATTTGATGGTGCGAGTACGTAATTAGACAGCATCGATTAATTGCTTATTTATTACATTGTAATTGATGAAAAATGTCAAACGGCCCGTCGCAGTCACAGTCGAGCGGTTAACTCGTCAAACGAAGGAGCCGGCGCGCGGCGCGGCGGCGGAAAAACCGGTGGTATGTTTACCAGTTCCGACCGTGAGCAGCATTAGCGGCCGCCGAGGCTGCACGTAGGCTGCCGACCCGAGCCCGCAAGGTGAACGAAAAAACAACGCCACGAAATATCGCAAGTGGCACTCGACAATAAGTTGCAAAACACCTACTTCGCTATAAACAATAACAGACAAAAATTCAGATTTAAAGATAAACATTGCACATTCAGCTCCTGCTGTAGTGTTGTTGTATAATCACTTATTTGATGACGAATTCTAGGTCCGGTGGAGTGTCGATTCTTTTCTTATTACTTAATTATATGCTTTAATCGAAAATTTAATTAGGCAATATAACATAGAACATTGAAATGGACGAAATATATCGAAGGAAAACCTAGAAAAATCAAATTTACGCGGCAACAGATTGGTTTTAAAGCGACAAAATCACTATGGTACCTAATACTGTCGTTAATTTTTGTACTATCTAGTAGCCACTACGCAGTGACTATTGTTGCGAAAAAACTTGAGGTTTTAGGACATGACGAACGGACAATGGCTTGCGAAATGACTGTTGGAATCATGTCTGTGTGCTATACGCACTAAGGGCACACTGGTACGAGAAAATATCGGTGGAAAGTTCAATTCACAAAGACCGGAAGAACGCACTGTCTACACAATATTAACTATGTTTAGGAACGAGAATGTGATTGTTGATTGCTTTATCATTTGTATTATTGTTAAATACTTTTCGTAAAATATATATATTGTACAATTGTACATCTATGTACAATATAAAACATACATACATACATACGTACATAGATGTACAATATAAAAGCAGATGAAACTTTTAAAACTGAGATATTAAGAAATGTAACAAGTTGTTTTTGCGCTATATATTTTTAATACAGTGCCGATTTGATTTGTAGCGCTACAAAGCTTAACAAGACTAAAAGTGCCTTAGTTCCCAGTAGCTAGCTTTTGGATGTCATAATTTGTACGCACTGCGCAGCCTATTAATACTAAAATGATTTTACTATATAATCACAGCCTTTAAGCGCAGTTATGATCGTGTTAAAACACATTTCAAACGGTTAGGCAGGCTTTATGCTCCCCTAGCCGCCTTCGTCAGGGCTCTTAACTAACTTCATTAAGGCAATGTTGCTAAGTTTATCGGAGAGGTATATTAGTGGTTGGTTGGTTACAGAATGACACTTGTTAGGCGCTGACGTTTTAACTTGTTTAATTCGCAAATGTACAAGCACACTACAGACAAAATCTAATTGGTGGTAAAAAAATACCGGAAATAACCTCGCAAAGACAGTATATTAATTTAATACCCACAGTACAGTTCAGAGAACACTTATATATTACTGATTAAAGTTTCATTCATATATCAAATTCAAAATCATTTATTCATATAGGTATTCTTAATACTGTTATGCACGTCATATTTTGCTTCTACTACCGTTTTGGAAAGGTGGTCATGTATCAAACTCTTAACCCATGTAATCTGAAGTAACAAGTTAGTGTTCGGTTAACGTATACAAATACGAATAGCAGCGAGCAGCGGCTACAGACTACAGACTGACACCCGGACATAGCGACGTGGGAGCGCGCGCGCATCGTGCCCTTCGCTCTGACCCAGTTAGCGCGTGCCGCCAGCCCGCCACTAGCCGCCACTAGCCGCCACTAGCCACCACTAGAGCAGCCAACCGACCGACTAGTGAACCACTGCTACAACCCTATCTATATCTATAAATGTATCTCATTCGTTTGTTGAAATATTGTGTTGACTAATTTTAACAATTCAACTTTTAGATATTAAAATTAGAATTGTTAAAAATTAAAATATCAGTCGGACAAAGACGCATCAGCTAAGCGAGTACGGTAACCAATTACATTAATCGTTACATACCAATTTGTGGACGCACCGGTCGGACTCGCAATGGGCTTTTATGTTGACGCCTATCATAATCCCGATAACATATATATGTTACAAACGACCGCTGCGGCAATTGCCGAATGTTGTAAGCGGATAAACAGTACTTACGGTCTTTCTACGGATGAGTCACGCGCCGACGCCGCCTTGCGTAACTCTCCGTAACTTCAATTATATTTATGTTACAATCCTGACAGTATTTGATTCAATTTTCACGTGAATCTATAGTAAATTTTTGAAGATAACTGTTGTCATAATGAATGGCACCTCTGTGTATGTATGTTGTCTCTGCTACATCCGGTGTTAAGTAGTCACAAGCGATCAAATGCCTTGAGGTTTTACTATTTACTGGAGCAGACACCGCCACAACAGAACATTTTTGCGTTAAGAGCTGTGGTTCCTTGTGCCTCGGAAGTGTACCAGAACACCCACATTCTGTTTAAGCAACTGTATCCTATAAACATTTTTTTGTACATAGCTGTAGTAGAATAATACCGTACATCTCAATATTCAAATAGGTAGATATTAAATTAGAGAAGAATAAGAATACCATCCGAAACCGAATCAGGAAGCTTTTTCTGCTACTAACTCAGAATTATACAAATACACCATCATACAGGCCACTGAGTTGAAAACACTCACAGAACAACCCATGGCGATAAAAACACACAATAAATATCAAATGGTCACAGATCGGTTGTCTGCGGCACGATTCTAAATTTTCGTAGCAATATATATAAATCGTTTGATATGATATCGTATGATATGAGGATAGCACCAGTCGAAAGTAAATAGCCAAATCTATAAACGCATCTGCGCTTTTCTAATCAGGGAAAATACCGCAAGTAGTGGTAGCCCCATTCAAAGTGCTTAGTTATTAAAGTGCGAGATAAACGTGTTATCAACGTAATCGCAACAGTTTCCATTTCGCAGTCGACTTTCTTTCGTTTCCCGCGCGCGGGGAAAGTGCCGCGCTTTTCCGTCGCCATCTTTGATATGACTCTCCCCTCGCCCCTTCCCTCCCGCCGCATATTCTTGTTGTTTTTCTGTACTGTAACTGTAACAATACACATTTTATGTTATCTCTTTTCATTTTCATCTGTTTTTGTGGTAAAAGGCAACATTAAATTAATAAACATGTGATGATAGTGATTATAAAGTGCTTTCGGATTTCGCAAGTATTTTACCGATTATGTTAATAATTTTTAACACATGTTTCAATGGCGTATGACATAAATAGTGCACTTGAACTACAAGTAAAGTATGGTACAATAGTATTCATTTAATTTGGTTCGCTTACACATGTTTTAACTACCCGCGTTTATACAGGTGCAAGGAGTCTGGCTAGCCGCGAGAGTCACATTGTTAAACAATACGGCCAATGTAAAACTATTATTGTGAAATTATTCTGAAATTAATTAATATATATCGATCGGATCTTGAAAAACATGATCATCCTGAGCAAAAGCAATAATCTGATCAACTAATAACTATATATATATAATATAACTAAGTACCGGCTCCAATTAGTCGACTTATAGTAGTAGAGTTTTTTTATTAACTACATACATAAAAACTTTAATATCTACAAAATGTATTTATAAAATCCCATTAAACAGTTATAAGCGCGTTATTTATTCCAAAGGTTGTTGATGTCAACCGGCATGCGGCACGCAGGTACGGAGTACGCCGCGCTATTCTGAGCGCGGAAACACCGACTCACATTCCCGCTTCCCGATTTGTTGTTCACTAAATAATATCTTCTACCTGTCTACTCGCTCTTGTAACATTTACGTAAATAATCACTTTAAAGGAATAAAATTCATAAATAGGTGAGCGATAATGTTTTGATCTGATGATACAATTACTTTTTTCACCGATAGCAACTATTTCAGTACGGCACCGGTACTCCCAATATATATGATCTTAAGTCGATATTGTGACGCAGTTTACTTTCGACGGTTCACATAAATTGCAAATATTTTAAACGAGTAAAACAGTATGGCTTTTCTATGCAAACATCCAAAGTCAAGCTTTCAACATTTACAAAAGAAAAATTCAAATACCTTTTACACAAATTATTTCAATTGAAATCCCAATCATTAAATTAGCATTTATAAAGTTGGTGATAATTCGTGTCGTCTTTCCTAATTCAAATGGGCAGTGACTAGTACTTCCATTGTAGCGTGCTCGCAGTCATCCATATTCAATTACTAATTTATTAGAGTAGGTGCTGAACATTATCTACTTTAATTTGAACTCTGTTATCTATGCACCATCATTTTCCATGCGGCTCTTTGACACTGGACCATCACAGTTTGAAATAGCGACGGCTTCCCGGATGTAACTCTCTGACGTCAGGCATCTCGCTAGATTTCCCAAAACGGAGTAGCGAGCCTAAATGAATCTTAACACCTATACTATAAAGTTTTAAATCTATACAATGTATCGTAGTAGGTACAAATCGTTATAAAGCCATCGTCTACATTTTAATCTGTTGATATGGGTTACAAAAAGTAACGTCACTTCCTCTAACACTTCGTCCTAAAGGTCAAACATTAACAGAAATAACAGAAAAAACTTGAAATCTTAATATACATGACATACATAAACATAACGTTCAAACCATGGTACAATAATTTAGTTAGTAATTAATATAAACACTAATTAATCATTTAATCGTGACAAAAGCTAAAGCTACACTCAATGGCTAATAATTTACAGAAGAATCTGAAGTTTCCACGAATGTTCGAGAAGCATTTTCAAGTGTTCACCAGATGCTGTTACATCAACTATATAAACATTATCAGTTTTCCTTGATCGAGAGTTACAATTTTATACATCGCGTAATTTTAAACAAATCTGTCTCGATCATAGTAAGATACCCAGTCATGTACACTAATAACACATCTGAAAAAATCACTTATCTGTCATTGTCTATCCCGATTGGGAGTCAAACCTGGGACTTACAGGTCGTCAGGAGGTCGCTAGTAACAAGGCCGCATCGATTATACGATGTAGAGACGCTAATAGTAAGTTTGTTAGATAAAATAAATAAGTTGTTCGACTGGTCCAGTACCAGTGCGGTCACGTGACTCGTTACTGATGTTACTTTGTTTTTATGAATTTCAATAACGATTAAACATTAAGGTATAATACAAGTGGTTGATATGCATTTGAACCCACGTGGCCGTTGCAATCTGGTTTTTTGTGACAAAAAACTGATCTGTCTAAATGCCAGCGCCCTCTTAATAATTCATGGTTTTATTATACTTCTTAACAAGTTAATCTGTATAATATTTTTGCGGTAGAGTCATAAATAACGTCGCACTTGTATTATCATCGTCACAGACCACTGTTGGTCTCTGGTATCTATGAATGACATTTTTAAAGCTGTAGTCCGCTACGCTGGTCGATTGCGGGGTTTCTAACTTCATACTTTCGAGGACATTGTGCAGAACTCTCAAGGATGCAAGTCTCCTCAGTTTATTTAATGAAGCAAGCGATAATTCATTTCTAATACACACACAATATTAATACACGCAGGATTCGAACCACTCGGGTATCAATTATATCTCACTTGGACTTTTATTAATTAGCCCTAAGATTCATAAATATTTATCATAGCTTTATTTTTATTATCAGAAATTATTAACTGTAACACCAAAATATTGTGACTAAATTGTATTCCTCATGATTCATTTAATTTAATAACGATCTACATTCATATTTACTGGAGATTAGTAAAACAAACCTCTGGTATATAGCGATCTTCACTGCGCAATTAATATATTCGCATACGATTAACTCTCGGCTTTAATAAGAAAGGAAAAACCTATGACAATTAAGTTGCGGAATGAGGGGATTTCAATCAACCATATCACGTGACGGTGATCATAATGTTGAGTTACGTTCTAGCAATATGTTTATATATTACAAACTTGAGTTACACACTAGTTACACATTTGGTATACAGATTACATTATTTATTAAAATTGTATTCATTGCGACTCGCATTCACGTCACACCTCGATATTCACGATTCACGATCACTACAATATGTGTTGAAATTATGGACATTCCTGTTGCTATAAAAATAAAGAATTTAATCTTTCTTTCTTCTTATTATTAAAAAGAAATAATCAACATTATTTTTCTACTTACTGAAAGCCATAAAAATATTACTAATAGTTTTATTTTATTTAAACACTTATTTGGCGTGAGAGACGCCAATTAAGTGTTTAGATAAAAGCCGTCATTACGCCTAAGCGATGTTCCCCGCATGGTTTACTACAATATAAAATTAGGTAATTAGATAAGAAATTGAATTATTATTACTATTAAGTAAGATAACAATATTATCCTCCTCTTGTCGTGAATACCGTGAGTTATGACACTACACATACGTTACGTCAAGGCACGTGATACGAACACTTATTAAAGCCAACCCACTATGTACCATCGAGCCATCTTCGCGGTTCTCACTTCCTTCGAGTAGAACCATAAAAACGCCTCATACTCGATCACGTGGCATTTGGCACCTCCAACAGTTTTTCCGCGAGAATCTCATCTAAGCTACGATAAAAATCTAAGTAAAACAACACATCTGACGAAATACTGTTATCACCAACCGGTATTGTCTCAAATGACACGTTCGCACATCTATATAAAAGTTTGAGGATCCGTACATATTGACGAACGTTCGACGATGGTTAACTAACAGGAACTTTGGTTAACCGGTTAAGACAGAGATTACGTAACAAATAGGAACAGGAACTCGCTAAATTATTATTATTGAGTAATTTGCGCTCAATTTTACAATAACTTTATAAGTTACAAGGTAATATAATTGCTGAGAAAAGAAGTTCGACCGCCACTGATTCGATTGTTACGAAATCTATCGTTCTTCGTTTGTTTTAAACAAAGTAATTCAGACTCGTGTGTAGAAACATTTTTATACACAATCGATTTTGAATCGTTGGAAAATGATATAGTGGTACCTAAACCAGTATGTTAATGACGGTCGGTGCGGGGATTTATCAAACTGTAGAGCGATAGTCACCGAGAGAATAGCGACCAACTTCCGAAACGTAGTTGTTGTCGTATCGCTCCCGAAAATGAACACAGGTGATTATACTTACGAGACCGATGACGACGATGAGTGAGAAAAAATATATCTGGATGAAAAAAAACATTTACGTAGGACGCCGCGAGTATGTAGTAAACGTATGAAGTAAATGTTTTTTAATGGACAACAGTCACCGACATGTCATCTGGCTTATAATAGTTAATACAAATACCGTTAAAACATCATTCAGTAATATTCTAAAGCATGATAAATAACCTAGCACTTGTAACACAAGTTTTAACCATAGTTGAAACTTGAACTTCGACGCAATGATGAGTTAGATATTAGTGACGTAACATGTTGCTGACTCACCGTCAGCCCATCGATATCACAATGCGGCCAAGTGCGGATCGGCAGACTTCTCACACCTTCAACAACATTATGGAGGACTCTCAACTGCGCCGGTTTTCTTACCGTGTTTTTCTTCACGGACGAAAGTGAAACACTTCGAAAAATTGCAGGTTAGTGGAGGATTCGAACCCGGGACCCCGTACATGGAGATCGGTCAAACTATAAGGCTCTAACTACTTAGACAAGCAAGAAGACATATTTTTTCTTAAATATTTTGAGTTTTAATATACGATAGTATGAATATTGTCCATTTCGCCTTTAAACACGTTTATGCCGATAGTGTAGTAGTTCCGGTTCATTGAGTTATTTAATGTTACAACTGCATTGTAACTCGGGTCTCCGAATAAAAGGTTCCATTTTTACAACAGTTATACTGAGAGATTGTCACATTGTCACAACATTATTTATTTATTAGAAATCAACAAACTCAACTTACGTAGATAAATCAATTGCAAAATATTTTAGTTTAGGATAAGAACGAAGATTGATCGTTTAAAATAATAATTGATCAGATTATTATTACACTGTACAGCAACTATCGAATATTATCAACATCACAATGAGCTATATACGTATCGTACGAAAGTATTTAAATCGTTAGATAAATAGATAATAACGGCCCAATAAATTATAATATGACGAAATTTGTATAATAACATGTCGTATGTCATCGACAATCTTTACGACTGACAAATGTAACTATGATGACTTTATTACTTCTACTACGACTATGTAATCTTATCTGAACACTAAAAACTATGTTTAGTAAACGGTTCATTCATATTTCTTGTATTTCGCCATCGTCATAGTTACACTAGCAACGTAAAGTCGTCAGTCGTTAGTCGTCAAAACATTGACTAATGTACATTTGTTTATTTATAATGCAATTATTTATACCGAGTTAACCGCATGTACGGTAACTGCAACCTTTGACGTACGGAGCTATAAATAATGTTTGCAGATACAGATTAGTACGTAGCAGGAACCCGTCACGCAGTGTTTGACGCGCTCTTATCAAATTATGAGATGGACTGACATTGTCGCATAACGCATGTAACGGATGCGTCGCCGACCGAGAAGTATGCGGAGCAACTGATTTTATTATTTGGCTCCCCAACGCTGCAATCGAAATTATTAAAACATCTCACTGCAGTAGATATACTACTAGTACAATACGTACATACTACGAAATATATTCAAATGTAATACGTTTGTTAACACAGACGCCGTTTGCCAGTAATGAATTATTTCATGTGCACATGTCGCTATCTACCCTACCGGGTCGAGGGGGTCGGAACGGTCCGTACGTAGAACGTTGCACCGCTATAAACCAACAAAGGTATTTTACCAGCTCAAATAACAGACCTGCAGCGGTACGGGTCCAACCCACCCCTCTCAGGGCGGAGTGCATTCACCTGGCCCCTCCGACCGCTCCGACCGCTCCGACCGCTCCGACCGCTGGCATAACTTATGCAAGTTAGTTAATATTTCAGCGCAGCAGGAAAGTAAGAGTAGTTTTCAGCGGATTACACAAAGTTCGAGTGTTCTCCATGCGCGGAGCAAGCGGCGGTGTTAGTTTCGCTACAATCTAGTTAATTTGCTGTTTCACGTGCTACAATGAATTTTTGTGCAGATTACACTCGACTTAGTCTTGGGATCGCAAGACGAGCGCCGCATTACATATGCATTCTGAACGATGGCTCGAGACGTGCTTTTCATTATAATGTTTTGTACATTTTCTCTTGTCGAATAAATCTTTGAAAGGTTAGATGTATCTAAGGTTATACTTACACGAATGTTCCAAATTGACTAAGGCAGGAAACGAGGCCGGCGAAGAGAATCGCCACAATGGGTCGACCGACACGTCATTACGCGTACCAACGTAGCTCTTTGTACACGAAAATCATGTCAATATAGGAACACTAGCTACATCGGGCGGCCTGAATTTCAGTGCGTATCGATTGCGCGCCACACTGGACCTTATTAGCGACAGCTCGCTGGAAAATAATAACCCAATACGCTTTACATCGTTTTGAAACGTAACTAGGTTCCGTGACGTTCAATATATACGGGGGCCGGGGGTAGGTGATGGATTTAGAACATTTAAAGTAATAAATATCAAGAACACCTGTCAACTATTTTCTTTGTAGTCGAAGGCTTGAAAAGAAATCAAAGTAGCAGAATACTTATCGCTAGTAACGCACGTTTGAAATATGCACAGGAGAAACCTGGCGCCCTGCAGCTATCATGCGACAACGTTTAGTTTTGTGTGTCAACATTGTGATGTTACTCAAAGTATCTACAAGTATTGTCTCATTATTCATCTTAGTGTCCCTTCTGCATGCATCTCAATGTATATCGGGATTAAACTGGGTGGTACACAGGCCGACGTTCTCCAAGGAGGAACCTTGCGCTAAAACTTTTCTTCAGCTAGGTGCACAATGTGCAGGGTTGAACTAAAGAAGGGATGAAACATCTTATCCTCCAAAAACTCTTCAATAAACATTAAATAACTGTAAATATTCGCAAACATTTGTCGCGAGGATCGAATCCCAAATATGAGATATAAAAATGTTTTATGTTTATTTATATTGGGTTACGTGTACCAGCGAACAACAAACTCGTATTTATATGGTTATAAGAATTCATAGGGAAAACAGTGTCATTCACCAGCTCCGTAACGAGCTGGAGCTGCATTGTAGCTCATTTATAATACAACACTGAAAACGCCCCCGTTTCAGAACAAGCTCCACACTACATTATAAAAACCTGTAAACAACTTGGGATACTAATGCACTTTCATTCTAGGAGAAAATTGAAATGTTTCGTTGCGAGGATCCGAGGGAATGGCGCGGCATCTCAATTTTCGCTAAGTGCAAAACGCTGGCATAAACAGAATAATTCCCTGTGCATGGAGTCGTCGACCCAGGGCGGCGGGGGCTGGCTCGCCTTCCGACGTCCTGAATAATGCAGTCGTCCGGAATACCCTCGTTGCGCTCGATTTTTATACCCTGCAAGCGAACGTCGTCTCCGGTCCTCCTAATACCGACAGATTCTTATTCCTATTATTGTTAACGTCGATACGTTCTAGAATATTGCGAAGCTTTATTCTGATCACGGCGTTCAGCAATAGCCGATAGCACTTAGAGTCGGTAACTATAAAATTGTCGTTTATGAATATATAAAGCGAAATCGTTGTAAAAGTATCGCAAAAGAGAATATCCAAAAGGTCTTCGAAACACAAAATGCGAAGGCTCTTAATTTCCCTCAATATAAAGGATTTGTCAGAATTTACGCGGCGTTCATAGCGTTAAGATTACTGAAAATGTTTCCCATTTTCCAAATGACGCAGCCGCACATTAACGTACACTTCTTCTTGAAGAAGGTTGAATAAAAAAATTCAAGAGAAAATATGAAACGTGAGATGAAGAGCCCAATAAATTAGGGTGTAGTCGGACTCTACCGACGTTCTGATACGTCGACCTCCAACAGATCTGAGGATCAACCCTCAGCGATCGTCGAGACGTATTTAACACTCTTTGTCGTTTTATTACTTTTACATTGGATGGTGTTGTATTCGAGAATGTAAATAACAGTAACACGAAAGTGGTACGGGGTGAGAAGTGAAACTAAATTAAAATTTGAAAAGCTTTCCCATGAATTTTCCCTCGCGGCCGGTGCATCGCGTGTGGCACGTCATGGTATCACGAAAAACTAGCATTTGCATAAGGTGTCGCGATCCCGCTATCAGACGAGCTCTGCGTGGCCGGGCAGTAAAGAGTTCATACTCCGTCTAGACATTTCGACCTGGACGAAAGGGAGAGTACAGTTTTCTCCCTCTCTGCGTCAAACATGCGCAGTGCCGCCTTCGAGGTAGAAGGAGACAACAGGTGGGTAGCGGGTTGCGGCCCCGGGGGTGGGCGCCCAAGGTCAGCGCACGGAAGCGTCTGGCTCGGATGTATCAAGATTATACATAAATATTATCGATTTTGTGGTAATTCCCTCGTAACGCTGAAGCCCGTCTATAATCTCGCTGTAACCCGTTGTTGAGGATGGAGCACTTTATCATTTTATTACGTAATACAATTTTCAATCGCACGACGTTTTATGGATATATTAAGAAAACATTCATTGTCTGAACGTTGTAAAAGCTTTAGTGGCACAGACATAGCATTTCCCATAAATTAAACTGTTCTAGTGTGAATCAATGGCCGGGCCTTTAGTCAAGATTCATTGATTTTCTGTACCCATCATCCTGGGTCTCCTCTCACATTAAGACCATAGTCCAATACACTGGCCAAGTGTGGGTTGGCAGACTTCACTTACCCACGAGAACATTGTGGATAATTCTTGGGTGTGCTGGTTTCCACGTTATCTGGTCCATCGCCGAACCAAGTGCATTAATTTATAATGCACACATAACTTTGAAAATTATTGGCGAAATGTTCAACCCACTAGACTATAACTGCTGTTAAAGAAAACCTAATTACTGAATAACTATGTATTTGAAAGTTTTGTACATTTCCTTTGGGCATACACACTTTAAATTGTGATCTTAGACTCAGAGGTAAAAAAATCTCAGCAATGAAACATTCAGTATCTTAAAAAAACTATCCCTCGAGCGATGTCTGTGAAACACATAACAAACGAGTATGGAGAGACGTAGTCGAACAAATTACAGCGTGGAGTGTACCCACGCGCGTGGGGACGTGTAACCTCCTTCACCTGAACAAATTTTGATAAACGACGACCTCGAAATTGCCGAATTTCGTCTCGACGACACTAAACCGCTGACGTCGGGCTTGATGATCCACTTTAAGGGACTCGTCGGAACACTGCCGAATAAGGTCGAGGGTCGACAACGACGTCAGTCTCTCGTTACCTGAAAATTAAGTTCACAACACCAATTACAGCTTTTTGCTGTACTACTGTGGATGGTGTGTTCATTTAAATTGACATAAAATAGTGGGGAGTAATATTTTTTCGTAAACATCGGCTATTCCTTATCCTCGCCTTACTGCTTGAAATAACATTTCATATACAAACAATACAAACGCATATATAATATTATCGCGATCAACGGCTACCCTCGCCGTCATAGTACGAATGACGCAACTTCGCAGGCACTGCTAATTGATATGCGTCGACATGTCGACAAACGTCCATTTGTACGCTAATGCACTTACATATGGAATTTATAACCCTTACATACTATAATGACATCTCAAACATCTATAAACTGAAATGATCAGTGTATGTATGTGCTACGAATGTTTCTACGAGAGAGAGCTTTCTTCTAACATTGTACAGTAAAAAATATTTTGCTGTATAGTACCCTAGTTGGTTAGTGGTATTTATATTATACCTTTACAAGGTATAATATTTGTCACCGCTAATTGGCAAACAATAATATATCTACTAAATGATTCATTTATCCATTTAACGTTTTATTCTGTAGTTCACCCGCTTTAAGAAAATTTAATCATTGTAAATTTACTTTTCAACAATTAACCAATGCAACATATGGTGCCAAAGATCTAAAAATATGTTATATAAAATACTAATAATAGTTATTTAGTTCGAATTGTCAATTTATTGTAGTTTATCCATTTGAACACGCAAATATAGTTGTGAATTTTATCGGTGACTTTATTGACTAGCTGTCTAGTTCCAAGTACCTTGTGTGGCGAAAGTAAACACAACATGTGATTTACAACGTCTCATAAAACATTCAATGAGCAATATATGTGTTGATGCCAGTATCAGATCAGAGCTTTTTAAAGTTTATAACTAAGGAGGACGAGAAATTAATTATTGTCATTTCCTTATTTCCACATTTTTCAACCGGAACAAAACAAAAAAGCATTTCTGCTTGTTGCGATATTATCGGAGATATAATATGAGAATGATGATGCAAACCGTGAAAGCATTTAACACATGCATCGAAATAGGTGCAGTAAGCAGAGGTTGAGGTGACACGGTCAGTGCTATTACATGCAATTATAAGATGTTTGTTGTTGCAGTGGACGGCGAGCCAGCCGGGCTACCGCTGAGCGCGCGGGGCTCCCTGGGCCGGGTGCTGCTCCACGGGCTCCTGGCGCCCACGCCCGCGCCGCGCCATCACCTCTACACCGCTCCTAATACCGGTAAGTTTGCGATACAGTATATCTTCCCCAACTACAAGGCATGCCAAGAATTTGAGACATAAGGCAATCTTAATGATGACGTGACCATCGCTTCAGCAAATCCCTACCATGAGAAAAGAGCGACTGAAAACAACCATAGGAAAAAAACTACTCATATTTACAGGAAATATTCACCTTTGTATTAAATTTCTCAGCGAGTTATAAAAACCTAGAGATGATTCTCAATAAAGGTTTTGTTACATTGTTCGCTTTACCGGAAAAAGTGACAAACATTTTTGTGCTGCCTACTTAAGCTGTTCCAAATATCTACTATTCTAATATTTATAATCGACCTGTATCCTTCGCCTATGGGTTACACATTGTCCATGGAAAATTGTCCATGTCGTTGGACCTGTGTGTTCAACCTTACATTTTGAGGCAGTTTAATGCCAACACTAAGAAAATACGCAATTTCGTACTGACATAAAGAAAGAAAATGTGTTGAACATTTGGTAGGTAAAATCTCAGCAAGGCGTTTTTCCCCAGGAGGTGGGAAGGCAAGAGGCACGAATGCCTAATAAATAATTAAATATTACAACCGCACAAGTAAACCTTACGTTTCAGAGAATTAGGTAAATACGTACTAAGTACGCGCAAGAAAATATGGAAAATATCTCTACGCTTCATTGCCGCACAAAGTTTTAGATGGCTGCCGTATTATTTGGGCGGGTTACCGTAGCCTCGTCGGCAGCAGAAGTTAATTGTCGGAACACTAATGAACTCGTTACAACTCTCACTCGGAGTGTAATTTTCTTTTGTAAGATCCGATACACTAATTTAGCACATCAATCATTACCGTTACAAAATTAATGTTCCATACTTTCAGTAGAACCAACCGTAAACCACTTGGTATGAATTACTGTCAAATGAAATGCTTCTTAATGAGAACTTCCGAGTACGTACACTGGAAATGGCCCAACTGGCCTACTTCAGGCACAATACATAACCAAATAGATAACGAAACACATCGAAATATTTACCAAATGAATCTGTACAATGTACAACCCAACTAAAATATGTATCAATTTTACCATTGAAGTGAAGTTCGAATAAAAATATTTACACATAATTTGAACTCACATCACAGCCAAATACCAGTGATGTAAGTAAGTATACCTAAGTTGTGTAACGCTGAGCGTGATCTCCAATCAGCAGCAAAGGAAATTCAGTCACGCGTTCGCGCTACCGATCTTGGGGAATCGAATAGATGTTCCCGGAATTTTTCGATAAATACATTACAATGTGAGACATGAAAGGTACGTTAGGTGCCAGGAGTACCTTTTGACACGGGTCAAGTCACTCCGAGTGGGCTGCGAGCATCCTTTGTCCCTAGGTATTACACCGTTTTGCGAAACGATACCGCCCTAGCAGCGAACATTTCGAGACTCGTTAGCCATTCATTATGTAGACTAATGTGAGTCGGACGATGGTATTGTTTTCGCAGGGTCTCCGTTGGTCGAAGCGAAGGTTCTTGACAAGAGTCGGATGATATTATAATAATCTCGGATTTAAGTCGGTCCCACGTCGAAAATCCCTTACATCTCCGTACATCCCTTTGGCTGACTCGTCGCTCAGTTAATCCTATAAAGAGCACTGACATCCGATTACCGGATATTGATAAAAAGCAAGCTTTAGTCTAAAAAGACTACGATATTTAGCCGTCGTATTGCTGTGTTATTTAGGTAAGCTCAGCTTTAGCAAAGAAAGCGAGTATGAGACTTACTGAACAACGGAAATGAAACCGGGGCGTGCCATTCCAGATGAAAGAAACGTAATATTGGTACAAACGTACAACAGTATATAAAATGCAGGCCCTCCTCCACTTGTAATTTCCGTGCGTCTGTGGCCGCCGATTACTGTTCAGTGCCTTGGTTGACCTACGTGACACGACGCCGCGCTATTCTACATAATATGTCTACATGAAACATACTTAAACATTACAAATTGTTATCTCGCTCATTTGTGTAACCAAGAAAAAATTATTCGAATATAAGTATCCTTATAATTCATTATTTATAACAGACAACAAAACGTTTTGACTATTGTTGGATACTTCCAAATGCATACTGCACTTAGTACACGATGATATGTGTAAGTGTTTAATACTTTTAAATCATCTCTGAAAGTAGTCTACGTATTCAATGTCGCAAACGATTGCCGCGCGCCAGGTATATGGCGCGTCACAACAACCGAGCGAGTAACGACATGAAAAATTCATAAAGACCGAAGAGGAAGTGCGAGGCAATCGATAGCCTCAGCTGATCCCGCCCAATGTCACGACCGCGCCACCCGCCCTGCCTCACCGCCCACGCACACACGCACACCGCGCCCTCCATTCAGACACACCACACGCGCAACTTACGTAACTGTGGTGGTTTATAGCGCCGTAAAGGAAAACGTCCGTAAATACGTCTGTGACGCCTAATCTCCGGAACAATTCAAACGATTTATGTCGCTCTTAAAATGCTTTGCAAATCCTCGAACATTCAGTTCGCAAGCGAAGTTCAAAATGGTTTTTATGATAAACAAATAGCAAACGAGCATCTAGATTTACCTTCCGGGATTACTGTGTTATTACTACAGTTCTATTTCAATTCAGCACCAGACGTACCATTGCTGCGACTACTCAGTTACAATGCGTGTGCAGACGGCCTGTCAATAAACAACGTTTTTGCTCAAAACAAACTCGTAAAATTACTTAAAGAGACTCCTCAGAGACTTGACATACAAAAAGTTTCCCATCTAGCTGAGTTTTTGAGCAATGTATTGAACCACCGGACAATGTCCTTGCACAAGTTGCTTGAACTAAATTCATGTGCTTTATTAAATAATGTGTGCTTAAACGAGCTCACCCCGAGTGACGTCGGACAACGAATGACTCTCGTTCACTTTCCCTAAACCCTTTAGCTGCAACGTCATTTGCGCAGATGTCCTCGACCAGCCGCGCGAGCGTGCAATGCGTAATGTGCATTTTCATGCCATAATTGCTATTAACCCTTCGATGCGATGTGGGTGGATTATTGTCGCCCGACTTGCACAAGGATTAATAATAATATTAATGCCGAAAGGGTTTGCGTACATTGTTGTTCGGAATACGACGCTTTTGATCGATCGCTCTATGAATCACACAAACGTATCGATTGTGTTACTTTGCTGTGAGATATATTTATAATATTTATAGCGTTAATTTTTGGATGCAAATGAAATTCAGAATCCATTTTAAATAATTTTTATCTCTTGTTGCCACATACATTTAATTGTATATGACATCGGAATTAATTAATAAAGGTCACCCTAGAGTAACTACCATCTCTATTGGTAGAAGGTATATCAAGAATGAGATTAGGCAATAGTAGGATTTACTTTTAAGTTTCAGATAGCAACGCACTCCCTAAACCTTACACTGTAATAGCAAATATGACAAAATAAACATTTTAAATATATAAACATTTTGGCCAAAAATCTGGCGGTGTCATAAAAGTAACCCTTGTAATGCGTCACTAGGTCAGTTGGAGTCGCTGCGGCCCGAAATCCAAACACGCAATACCCTAAACAAACAATTGAAGAGCGCAGATGGTTGCGCACGTTGCGCGATCACACATTTTCACTCAAAATGTCTGGTTTTTATGCAAAAATGGGTTAGACTGCACCTTGCGCCGCATCATCCCATCACAATAGGCGCTAATCTGCATTCCATTTCGCTCCGTCGCATGATTGCATCTCTTTCATCTTTTGGAACGGCCCGGCTGGTTTCCGGAGCTACTGACACTTTGAAATTAGAATGTCACGCGTGGGCGCACAAACGCAACCCATTGTCGGCTATTGAATGGGAAGTATTCGCAATCGACAAGTATTGTACGGCTTAATTATGACGATTCCGGCCCGCGATCTAAAAGGTCTCATTGTAACAATAATATAGGAGTAAGTACGATTCGTACCGGGGTTAACTCTATTTATAACTTACTACTCTATTTTTGATTTAATAAAAGCTTTAGAATTTCATGTTTATTTCAATGAAAATATCGTGAAGAACCCTGGACACAAAGTGTAACAGGTAGTCCGATCCGCACTTGGTATGCTAGGTATATAATATCTGTCGGGGCGCACAATAGAATAAAAAGTCAATATGTAGTGTTAGTTCGAATATGGTGATAAACTTGACCACATTTTTTTAAATTCTTCGTTTTCATATAAATTGTAATATCTATGTTCGTATTATGGTCATGCAATTTTATAATTGCATGCTTCAAAATGACACGAAATAAAATCTGGCTTTAACCAATCGATTATATAGTCGTGTTAGACACTTTAAACAATTTGCAGTTGACAAAACTCCGGGTTGAATACTCACCGGCACAATCGCAGATTATTGGGACAATTTGATAATAGTTACATCGATTGTACCGAAACGTTACGATTAGAACGATCCCACGACCGCTCGACCGCCGCCGTCCGCGACCAGCCCCGCCAGCCCCACGTGTACCTCAGCCTCACATAACGGCTTATATACGCGTCTCACCGCATGATTATTCATATGCAAAGAGATTCTAAGTCTCCATTCGCATGGATTATGGTCTAACGCCGCTTTTTGCACAAAGGCGATGGACAGCGGTCAGTCCATAAAGATGGTCCGATTAAACAGGGTACGCACCTTTGTGCCTCATTGTGGCACTGTCCTAATGGGACCGCATTCCGCTCCGACCGGTAGACCTGATTCGGCACCCTAAGTGAATGCTATCATTATTTATAGTTAATTTATTATTATTTTGATATGGGAGATGAAAGGGTTGGCACAATGTGCTCGATTCCGTATTCCAGGCGCCGTTCGAACGCATAGCAACAGATTTGCTAAACTGAACGAAGTCTGACAAGCAAAAGATAAAAAAAAGCAAATTTGGACGAAATACTAAATTATAGAAATCTTAAAACAATCGTCGGGAAAGTTATTGTTACATACGTAATAGATAATGATATAGTAAGTATATGTAAGAGAATAATAGAGCAACGAAGGAGACGTTTTCGGTTCGAGTGTGAGTTCCGTGGTCGCCCTTCAGACGTCCGAAGGTGAGCCTGTGACACCGTGCCATAAAGCTATTCAACTCGTTCTGTTTACTCGTGTGCTCAGCTGTGCAAAACCAAACGAAAAAGAAAATGTTACCCTCCAGACAACTAAAGGCAGTATCGTCACGTTTATAAAAAAAATATTAAAATACTACAATATGGTAATTTGTTATTAACACGCAGGCAACTCCGCAGGCAAACGGTGGAAGTTTTAAAATTCGTCGTCGAGTAAACAACGTTAAAATAATATCCGGTGAACAAATAGTAGCGTCGCGGCGTCGCGTCGGTTCAATCGCATTACGCTCACACAAAACACGTTCTGTTTAAGGGACGCGCGGACGGTGTGAGCTACTAGTTTATTATTCACTGTTGCGTTGCGCTATTTGGTTGATTATACACGTAACACTATTCCATTGAGCTTTTAAATGGTCAAGCCGGCCAGGGCCGCCGAGGCCGGGTTCGCTTCCCGGTTCCCATAACCATTGTGCGGATTGAAGGGTTGACAATGGCCACAAAAGGGTGTGGACAGCGCTCCTCGCACCGGTCAAATGGTCACTGGTCTTAATACCCCGTCATAGTTTCAATGCACAAGGAAACGTATGAATAAAAGCTTTCTTTCGTCTCCTAGTATACCCGCCGATTATATTATTTAAATGCCGAACAGCCGTTACTCGTCAAACTTTTTTATCGAGGCGCTCCGACATGAGAAAGTTTCGGGAGACCACTCGTTTCCATCATTGTGTTAAAAATGTCGAGAGACGTGAACTTTCAGTCCTCGTGAAACCGGCAAAATTAAATACGTTTCGACAATAAATTGTACGGAGATATCAAAGTACCATGTTATAATTTAGACCCTTAGCAAACATCCATTCTAAATGTACTTGCATATTAATATTCAACCTGTAAATTAATTACTTAAAATACAACAAGTATCAAAAGACCCTCACATGACATCACCAGACGGTAATTCATCATGACCAAAACATACCAAAAATGGCATCACATTTCGGATGCAAAAAAATGCAACCCCTATGTAACCCTTGGCCTATTCGGCCCGAAGACAGTGAATCTGCATAACCATAAATTAAAACATACCGTCCATTTTTGCATAACAATCGCATCGTACTGACCATTTGAATTAATTCCCACACTCAAACAGGTTAAGTGCAAGTGCATAACATTTAGCCTTTTCTTCTAACGGCAGATGAGCCATTGTGGCACTGACCGTTGGTCTTAGAGACCGCAGGATTAGTGCACATTCTCAGGGTCGATGCAAATTATTATGCAACGTGACCGTTAGATCGCACAATGGGGGATGCTGTCATTTAATATGTTCTACTGATGTGACCGTTGTAATTGATTTAATAATAATAAGTGAGTTGTTGTATGTAATAAGCGTTACGTAAAATTATTTTATTAAGTATTCTCGTTGTATACATAACCGGTAACCATTTTAAACAAACTGTAACATTCGGTATAACCAATTATTTTGGTACCGTTCGTTCCGAGTCGACAATGTCTATTTGTAATTGGCAACAGCCAATTACAAATAAATGTCAGCAAAATAATTTGTAATGGACCTTACTCGTAAGTGATCTCCGCCTACAGATTTGTGCCGCTCCCTAAATTTGTAGGCTTTAGAAAAATAACTATGTCATTAGGCTTGATATAGCAGTTT
This sequence comes from Perichares adela, assembly GCA_018251795.1. NCBI lineage: Eukaryota > Metazoa > Arthropoda > Insecta > Lepidoptera > Hesperiidae > Perichares > Perichares adela. The sequence continues at coordinate 34,250 of DWPQ01000001.1, forward strand.
GTCAGTATCAAAAACATTGTGACCGTACGTCCTTATTTAAAAATAATCAAAGGTTAACGTTCGAAAAACTCGGTGTTCACATCGTGCCTAATCTTCCCGCCGCAGCAACCAATTTACCATTTATATATATACTCTCAGAATTGCACATTATATAACATATTGACTGCAATAAGAAACAAACCTAATATGGACGAAGACGTAGTTGTAAAATTTCCTAGGATGCGATACGAAGCAGTAGAAAACAATACATTTCCACATAACTCGCCATTGTGTTGTATTGTGTCCCATTCTATGAACAGACCAACAACTACGTTGTCACTTCTATTAATAACGTGTTTGATTTAAGAAGCTTCGCGTCTATTATTGTATGGACACTATTAATAGGTGGACTGTCTGCAGCAGTACAAAAAGGGACCAGCCTAAACTTGACAGCATTTTTTTATTTTACTGAAGCCGTAATACCGGAAGATTCGATTATTCTAAAGGTTTTTCGGAGTCAACTCCGAGACTTCTCATGGTAGATATTTACTGAAGCAATGGCTTAACTTCAGGCAACCGCTTTAACAGTGAAGTGAAACATCAAAAAATGCTTGCGATATTGGTAAACGAAGGTTATTAGTTAAGTGTAATCCTGGTTAACTGACACTTGCCTCAGTAAAAGTGCAATCCTTAGTGTAACGGGACCACGCCTAACACATATAAAAGTTTTACATATTAGTCTGCAGTTAAGCATATTCGTTCTAAAAGCATTAGATACACATCTTAGGTGCACGTCTTGCTATACCTATTTGTCGCCAGAAACTGGTTTATATGGTAAGTCAATATAGGTCTAGCGACGGAACTTGGTCGATGTAACTGCCACGCCTGTACCATCCGGGTCAATCCCTGGTCTGCAGAAACCACTTGGCAATTTACTCATTGTACTCCGATAAACTTGTTTCGAGTGTCGTAGTTTTAATTGTATTTATTAATGTGTACGGCTGTAACGTATTTTGACATGTGACGTGTCCTGCGACAGGTTCCCTCCCGCCCTCGCCGGCCGACAGCGGGGTATCGGACGTGGAGTCGTCCTCGTCGGGGGCGGGCTCCGCCGAGGAGCTCAAGGCCCGTCTGCAGCCACCCCCACCCGCGCCCTTCCACGCGCCCTTCTTACCCTTCTACCAGCATCACCAGATCGCCACCTCGCTGCAGCACCACGCCGCCGCGCATCCCCGACCCCCTGGTGAGTACTAGACGACTAACCCTTACACAGCCAACGGTGATACGTGTGGTACACGACCTAAACAGACAGCGTTACAACATTGATATAGTGCCGTCGATTGCTTAGATTCTATTGTAATGTATTCATTTTATTCGAACGACTGTAACTGAGTACGAATTATATGTAAAACCATACAGATAATTTGCATAAAAAAACCGATAAAACCTCAGTAATTTCTTAATATTCCCGTATTAAGAAAACGGCTCTATTTTTTTAATAGTGGAAAAAGTAGAATGTAAATAAAATGTGGCTGAAAACATTTAAAGTAATAATAAATAAATATACATTTGTTTCATATAGTATATGAATTGATTCTCATACAAAACGGCTCCGGTCCCGGAGCTAGATCCATGGATATAGGTAGTGCGTATAGTAGTGATATAATCATGAATGAGTTCTGTGACAGGAATACGCAATACTTGGATTTTCCTATCAGGCACCGACGTAGTTTCTTTGAGCTGTTTACGACAGATACAAATTCTATACTTTTAACAAACTTGATGTAGAATATTGTACGTATATTGTACCAAACTTGTGTCAAAATTTAATATAGATTGTATAACACCGCATGCACAGATTAAATAAATCAACAGTAGAAACAACATGTAGTATGACTAAAGATGACATATTGTCAATTTTAAATCGACGATATACACAGTTCCAGATAAGTAATGCCACCAAACGGTACTTATGTGCAATTTATTTTTAAGACACTCGTTTGTAAAGAGATCAGTGTGAAAATAAACTGATGTTATTAAAAGTAAATTATTTATATGCAATATAATTAAATGATTATTATTTAAATGACACAGTAGAGTGCATAAGGTGGCTTGCTGGCGTGCAAAATGAAAGATGGTATAATAACAATGGCATTGTTTGGCGCGCCGCGGTGGTGCTAAGGTGACCGCTGCAGCGCTCGGTGAACGGCCCGCCCCACCCGGAAGGTCACCTTTTTGCCGATTCGGGGAAACATCGCCCGATATTTCTTGACCCCTTGGCCCTAGAATAATGATAATGTGATTTGACTTCGTTGCATATCGAATTAATATAATACGTAATGTTTTATATACGTCCACGGTCACAACTACAGCGTGGTGACCGGTTTCAATACTCAATCAGTAGTTGTTTACGACTTTGAGTATTAATCGTTTATTATAACAATGACAATAATTATGTTAAAAAGGTGTAACGGGATGGGACTTTTTGAGAATGTAAAAAGGAATTATTATTTACACTTAAAAGTATCTCAATACACTTCATCTTAAAATTTGACATATTTGAGCTCCCTTTAACATTTATTATCAAAAAAAGTAAATCAAGAATAAGTGGACGTAAGATAGAGATGTGTTACATGTTTCCGTCGCTCACAAATGGTGGCTAATACGGTGATTCAGTTCAGGCCGCACCAACGTTATTTTTAAACATGGAAGCAACGGGCGAATCATGATAATTAACACTACGCGTTAACACTATGTATAATAATATATGTATGAACTAAACTAAACTGTGATATTAGAATATGTGGATAATTGTGGTGACAGTATCTATAAACGCCCATCTTCAAAGGTATCGGTGCACCGCAGCCGGATCTACTTCCGGTAGTATGTTTACGCCGCCCTGGCTGCCCGCCAGTTGGCCCTGCTTCCGAAATTTTAAATCGGCCCATTAAAAGCGCAAATTATTCAGCCGCACGCTAATAATTTACGTTGCATTTGTTACAATTTGTACGAGAAAAACACGTTGCAGTGACGGCTCCTTTTTATAAACAAAGTGATCAATTCCGTGAGTCGAAATTAGCTTCAGGATTTTGGGATTTTTAAGATAAGCTGCCGAGTGACGCGCGCCGTTCGAATGCTATTTAGTCTGTCACATGCAATGCAACTGACCGATGAAGCTGTACATTTTCTCCTTTAATAATTCAGAGATTTTCACTAAGCTTTGGAGGTAGCGCGTACCTACACGTAGTTGATAACTCAAAACATTTTGTCACACGTGACACGGCGACACGGCTAATCATTTGTAATTTATTATGCTATAGGATTAACTAGTTCGCGTAACGTCATATACACGGAATGTATTGTCACATTATCATAATTCGTTTTTGAGGAATTAATTAATGTGTAGTATAATAATAGCTCCCCGCACAAACCGCATAATATAATTAGGTAATTTCCTGAAAAAACTGTTTTATTTACTACAAAACAGGATATGGTACTATATAGCTGAATAGATTTGAAATATTCATTAGTCTCATGATACTAGTAATACACATTCGTTTACCACCACTTCATGCCAAGCTGAAAGTAACAACAATATGGGCTCGTAGTTTTGACACCCCGCCAAAAGATGCGACTGTCATTACAATTGTAAAGCGTCAAAAATAGCGGAAGCGCAGCGTCGTACGTCCCTAGCGGATGACCGAGAGGTGCATAGTTCACGGGCGGCTGTCCGGCTGTCCGGCTGTCCACAGCTATTTGACATTGCACAAGGTCAGTGATCCTAATATAAAGATGCAAAAAATGTGAGGCGGCCACCGTCGTCGCCGTATGCGAGCCGCGTCGCGCGCGCCCGCCGCATGCGAAGCGACCACTTTCGATTGTACTGCATATAAAAATGCCTTCTAGGTACTGAGAATACTTCCACGGACTTCTTTGTCTCACACACAATTAAAAGCGAATGTCCTGTCTATGCTAAATAGTCCTAATATACATTTTAAATGCACTCAAAACCGACCTCGCTACACGCAAAGCAACAGGTGGTTGGTGCAATTTTTGGGACTTGTATTCTCACGCCTCAAAGCCTAAACAACAAATAACATAATACTCATTGCAATGAGCTATAAACAAAGACGAAGTCCTACTTTATTGGTATTACATGCACAGATTATACATAAACATAAACATAAAAGCGTGACACGACAAGCAGAAAAACAATTAGGATATGAATTTTCCCAATGGCGATTTCGTGACTTAGGAGTTAGTGCTGAAAATATAAGTTTCTTTAATAAAAGAAAGGAAATTTTATTGATTTTCGATGTCACGAGGAGACGGGCCATGATAAGCCATCCCTGTCGCATATTATATGCATCTACGATACGATCCGATCATCACCTCGATCATCAAGACCCGGTTATGGCACTGCAACCAAAACACGTTCCGAAGCAAAGCCCAGCGCCCTCCACCGAGGCACCTGGCGCTAAAAACCCAATTGTTATTCAGTAGAGTGTACTGTATCACATGCAGGTGGGATGGTGAAGTCCCAACCTTAAGATTTTCATTTAATCCTATTCGACTTTGAAAACTTATTGAAGAATGTTAGGATGCTAGACATTGAATACAAGAATTATCTTTGAGGCTAATAAGATTTTCATTGAAAATAGAAACACCGATAGGTTTCTTGTACATAGTTTTTTTTAATAACTTTATCGACCTCAAGTTCATCACAAACCCATGATCACAATACTCAGCAAAATTGTCATCTCCAAATTTAGAAGGGCTTGTTACTGCCAATGGTAATTAAGCCATAAAAACTCGTTGCTTACAATCCCAACAATTGACAGAAATATTCAAGATTAGCGGCAATGTCCAGCGCCGACGTAGCCGATAATGATGATGATGACTTTAACGCTCCACAGGTACTCAGCCATTGTTAGTCCAAATGACGTTCACTCCGGGTACGTATTTCAGTAACAACGAACCGTGAAAATGACCAACAATAAAAACGTTAGTAATTGTGACGTGAAACACGACGATATTATAGTCGTCGAGGTTAAACACTGATCTGATAAATAAAACGATTGCCGTTACGTCAATAAACCGTTAATAAAGTCGTTTCGATAAACATATTGTCCGCCTTCCTTACCTCTCGCTAACAAGTAATTAATTGCATTTGTTTTGCCACACGAAGCACAATAGCAACGTTATCAATGTGAGAACTGGTCTGTCGTCTGGAACTGTCTCCATTTGTTTTTATGTGTTCTTATTACTTCAGTTATTATTATTAATCGGTGTCGAATGTATCTACAAGAGCCCAACTGGAGCTGAACTATGTCAGTCACAGGCCAGCACCGTGACTGATGAGAAAGACAGAATCATAGCACATAGAGGCTGGAGGGCACGTCACGACGGATTGTGGCCGCGGGCGTGCGGCGGCCGCGAGTGTTGCAGTAACATATACACGAAATTTCGGTGTTGCAAACGATTGCGAAAGAGCGCGGTACCGGCGCCGCCATTGTCAGCCGCTGGCGAAACGCACGCGACCTTCCTACTACGATTGGGCAGTCGAAACCTGATTCGAGTATGTGGCGTGCTAACACGTCGACCGACGATTCCGACTATTTAGGAAAGCTGTCTTTCTATGGAAGTAATCAATGGAAAACCTGAACGGAGAGATGAATCGTGGAGAAATGTGTTGTACAAATTAGGGCAATAAATTCCAAAATACATAACTCAAAAAAAACCAAAGATAAATACGAAATAATCTCCAAGCAATAAGGCAAGATTGAGATATTTTACACAAACAACGTAGCCTATTCAAATGCATCACACGTTTCGTATCACGAACTTAATCATCAAAGCCTTGACTGGTGCTTCGGATTGGCCAACGTCTGACGCAGACGATGCGAAACACCATTCTTTGGGAGCACGTAAGAACCGAGAGATAATTTTGGAAGGAATTGTGATGCGGGTTGCGTCAGAAGTGAACAGTATAATATAGCTGAGAATCATGTGCGAAGACACACTGCATTGCGTAGTGCACATTGTTATGAAATACACTGACTTCTATGTGCACTAATATCTAGAATTCAAACGAAAGTGAATCAACAGATCGTACGAGCGTTAATTAATGATCGACCGCATTAAGTGTTAATTGAAAAGGATTTTCCGAATTAACAGGACATTCCCCGTGAACGTGACTTGCTAATGACTGCATCCATATCTAAGGAGACATTGAATCAAGTGCTCGAGCCTAACAATTGCTACAGTTATCTAGTCGATCCTCTACTTGGCCAGAATCTGTCTGAATCCGCAGGCGATAGATTACGGATCGAGCTACTCGGGACTGATATGCAAATAATTATCGTTGTGACGAGGAAAACTAATTCGTTGGGGACGTGCGTAGAGGGTACGTTACGCGAAGTCTTTGCAAACGAAATGGAAATTAAAATAATCGGTGCGTCTATGCTGCAGCGCTGCATCGCGATAAGGCGCGCGTGTGCGTGTGCGTGTGCGTGTCTAACGCAGTGGTATGTGTGTGCGCGGGAGTGTGCGCGGGGTGATCGTCCCGTTTCAAGGGCACTGCAGCTAGCGCTCATATTAATAGTTGGCGACTATTTTCGCCGTGCCGCCTGCCGGGGGACCGGAACGTTATTATTGACATTCGCGAACTTCCAAACTGAGAACGACTTACATCATACGCGGCTCGCCTGTTTTTTCACTTTAATGTGAGTTCCGATTTGATTCTACAACATTTACGATCTATTACATTCGAATTGGATTCGTTCACCCAATTGACGCTTCAGTCATTTCCGTTTGAATACTTCTGTAATGTCCACCTTTATTTCAATTTATAATGAACGTATGAATATTATTAATATTAAACCGCAATATTTGTATTGTAAGTTAAGATAGGTTAACGTTTCATGCCGCAGTTACATTGTAATGACACATTATGATGTTATTCAAATTAATTTAGTAATATATTCAAATATTAATTTAATTAACAGCCTTATTTTAATTTTATCATACGTTAGGATTGCAGTCGACAAGTATATTTGTTATTTGTTACGACAACATTTATTAGTTAGCGAATGCAATCCGTTGAACACTTAAACGTTGAAAAGAGCCGATTGAGCCGAACTGGTCGTTTGTTTCGTCCGTCCATACAAGGAAGACGAGCGCCATCTGCCGGTGTGTTGCGCAAGCCGCGACCCACTTGCGCCGTGGCCGCTGCCAAACGGCTCCTCTACAATTACATATTTCGGTGTCGCAACACCCGCAACCGTCGCATCCGAGTTGAACGGCCCGACCTTGAGTTGCGCACGCGCACCGAAAGCGAAAGGACCGCGATCCCGGAATTCAGCATAGACTCTTGGATGGTCTGGCGAAACGCCCACCGCTCCGTTATACCTTGGACTGCATCGTTATAACTACGCCAAACCGAAGTCATCGCTGTAGCATTGAACTGAATGCCGCCTTCTATATTTTAGATTATCTCACTACTAGACCGGTCAGTATTCGGGCACTGAAACACAAATTACATTAAATTATTATACCCACACGATATCAACATGAATTATATCGTGATCCCAATTCCAAATTGAAATAAAACTAACAAAACCTTAATATCAGCCGTTCGCTTGATTTACCAACAGGAAAGAAACAGGCTACAGAATTGTCATTGTACCGCTGAGTGGCTCGTAGCTCGCGTCCCTATTGAAAGGCTCGATAAGATCCTGGCGTACGTGACCCGAGACCGCCGCAGTCGATTCAATCGCAAAACCGCATGCGAGTTCCCTCACCATGAATCACGGCGAGACCGATGGAGCCAATGCGTCAGAAAGCGTTAGTTGCGCAGCTTCCTGTACAATCTCAGCCCTGTTAAACTTCTTCCGAAACGAACTCTCCATAACAACCGAATAGTTTATGACACATCTGTTTACCAAATCATAAACCACTTCGTCAGAAAACCTAATAGGGATGTAAATCTTATTCTCGTTCATTGTTAATCCTGAGCGAGTACACTCTTTAAAGACTCATTTGTTAAATTTTAGGATAAATAGCCCAAACTGGTTTTATTATCGTTGAACACATTTTAGCCTGTAGGTACCAAATGCGGAGTGTGTCCGGGCCCACTAAGTAAATTCACGTTGACCTGCATATAACCGCAGCTCGGAAACATTATCACGACCCAATTCCGCACCGAATCTCAGCGCTCCACTTCCCCGGAAACCTCATACGAGCGAGAGCTTCTTTTACGTTTACGATAGGTATAAACAGGGGCGTTCGAGTCCAGGCGGCCTATATACGCGCTCCACTGATTTCCTGCCTGTTTTAAAATTATCCGCTCGGTCCCGGCGAAGCGGCAAAACGCGCCCTTCACGGACCACGGCGCCCCCCTACACTCTAAATAGACCGATACTTCCCTGACCGTGCTCAGCAAACGACCAAAAAGAAAATTGCATTACTCACTAGCTACACGAGCTCCTCTCGAGTCTTCGTTCCGATTTCAGTTCGGTCTTTTTAAAACAATGTGTCACCGCGGCGCGTGGAGACCGAGTTCATTAGTCCTTCAAACTTCATTTGCCGATCACTTTACCTCTGCGGAGCACGAAGCTCTTTTCAATTTGATGAGAGAGGCAGTTAAATTAAGTGCGCTATTATGTCCCCAGCCCGCAAGGGACGTCGCGTGGACACTCACGTAAGTGGGAGAGATGGAGTGGCTATCCTTGTGTTCGTGAGCCGAGATCTAACGGGGTCAGTGTTAGGCCGCATAGCACTGCATAAATAGCTCCGCTCCCCGCTCCCCGCTCCCCACTCCCGTGCACTTTAAGATCATCATGTGGAAGTCGAATAGGGATGTACCGGCAAACGCACTCCTGTAGTAGCCTACATGAATGATCGACATATGATCAAATTAACATTTACAACAATTTCCAAATTTAAAGTAGATTCTTTGCAGGAACGTGTTACATAACGTTTATATTCTTATGATGTCAATAATAAACCTGCCATTGTGAAAAACAAGAATAGAAGATAGAATAATCCTGAGCCCCTAGACAAAAATCTTAGCGGTAACCGTTAACGCTCACGCTATTTTGAAAATGTATGGTATTATAAGGGTTTTATATTATTTAAATTTCCTGATTGGTTCATTATTCATTGCGTATGGGATATCCAGTATTACCTACAAGTTGTCCTGTGAAAGATAGATTTGTAACTAGGAGTCATTAGATTCCCCATTACATATATTCAAACTAGTAGGGGGAGAGAATTAATTTTTTTTTATGTTATGTAAAAGTTCTTAACTGTGTCTCAACGCCTAAATATAAAACAAGTAGTTAACTAACTTTCAGCATTGGAATAATCGGAGGTTCGTAGTGCGGCAGCCCTAGCAGTTGTCGGATATAAAACACAAGTAGTTTGGTTTCGCAATATGTTTACGCACACACGCGCAGTGCCAAACCGAGAGATTCCAGCGGCCAGTGGCGGCAGTGGCGGCGCTGGCGGCAGTGGCGGCACTGGCGGCACTGGCGGCACTGGCGGCAGTGGCGTTGCTAAACTTTAACTGTAGATACCACTTCTGGGCTGGCGGATAGGGCGGGTAGTTTTATAACCTATTTATCTAAATTCACAACTTTTTCTGCTATAAAAATGATGACACTTTAGCCCCTTCCCATATTGTGTGAATTATGTACTGAACCCTTTGACGTTGTCGCAAGTCATACTGTGGTAATATTTTCCTTACTCGTCATATCTCTTTAATTCAACTTTACGTAATATTTCGCTTCACTCGAATGACTGCTTTTCATTATACTTAAATTTTTGTTACCAACACAAAAGGAAGTCTGTGCGTAAAATATTTAATGCTTATTAAATCACTGCAGTATTGCTTCGTATGAAGATATTTTATGCAATGATTTTAAAACTGACCACTGGCATACGGCATAACATTTTTGATGGCCACTCTCGTTAGCATTTAATCATTTTGACGAAGATTATCAGCAAAACTCTTAAATATTCGTCAACTCTAGTGCATCTTATTTTCTTATAATTTTCGGACTGTGTTTCCTTAATTAGATCATTTTATTCAGAGAAAATCAATTTATACCGTACACGCGATTGCTAATCTTTTTTAAATTACTTTCATAAAAAAACTACTTTTTGGTAAAATAACTTTATTAATTCATTTTGAGCTACATTTGTATCTTAAAAACATTGTCAACAGTTTGTATGCCACTAGTTTCGGGTAGAGCATTATTCCTAGAATTGCTGATTGATTGGTACATATAGGATGACAATCATGACAATTGATCCGCCAAATTCCACCTATTTATGCATGCAAACATTTTATCTTTTAAATATAAAAGATATTAAAGTAATAAAGTTGAAATGTATTATGAGATGAAATAAAATTAAAAATGTTATAGATTTAAATTAAATTAAACATTCATAAAAATTATAAAAATTATAATCGTATTAAATCGATTGCAACCTTATCTAAATAATAAAACATTAAAAAATATAAATTTCGAGTCGACAACATATATCCGCAAAATTCGTTTAATTCGTTACATTACAAAGAACTATGATGTGTAAAACGAAACGCCTTGCCGTCAACATCGAGCGAATTCATGTTACACTCTTGTGCTGTGTTTTTGTTGCCATAGTGTTCTACTTTGTCTGGATTACACACATGATGCCGAAAATGCCACATTTTACCCGAGCGAAGCCGGGCTTTCTTCTCGTACATTATAAACGCTAACACACTCATACCTCTGTGCTAGGATTCCCTGTGTCACTGTTGGGCTGGGGTCCTCTCGCATTGAAGGTTTAGGCTATAGTCTATCACTTTTTTAAAATGCGTATTGTCAGAGTACCCACACCTTCGAGAACATTACACAACTCTTAATTACTGTTTCCTTCACCGTAGCAACTGATTAATTAATTTACAAGACGCTCTTAATTACTTTATCGGCAATTCGTCTGTGATTTAGTGTTATATATTTTGCTCGAGGCCTTGCCCGCGTAGAAATCGATGCGTCGCAAAGATTTTCCTGCGTAAATTAATGCCTTAATTATTGTAGTTTTTGTGTTATAATGTACTTTACGTTACAAATAAAGAGTCTATCTATCTATCTCTCTAAATCCGATTCCTGCGGGATTTATAACACACTACCTTTCCCTTACTTCATCAATATCAATTTAAAAAATTACATTTCATATGCACATCCACCAGTTTCTTCACCATCACCTCGTTGGTGGTACATACCATTAGGTGGTCGTTTGTAAGATACTCACATAATTATGATATATTAGCTAGTATCCACGCTAAATAGTCTTTACAAAATCGCTGTAAACTCTCCATAATTCATCTTAACTTCATCCTGTTAGCCGCGCGTCTCAGCATAACCGATTGAGCAAGAGATACAAGCGATACACTAACTAGTGCTCTGTGATTGGATTTCTTTCGCCGACCACTTACGAAATATGACTGCAATCGATATACGTTTTTGTTTTTTAAAATGTGCTGATGAGTTTCTTTCACTACTTCAAATTTAAATTACGTGCGTGTGTATCAAATACACATCACAATAAAGCATCTGCAAGACGCAAGCAAGACTTTTATTTGGCGGGTCAAAGCTCTATAGAGTTTCTGTCATTGTCCTTTTAAATATGTATAAGTGTCACTGACTTATGCACATAATTTTTTACTTCTACTACCACTAACATTCCTGAAAGTTACTTTATCATGGCTGGGAAGAAACTGCGAAATAAACTCATCAGTGATATCTATATCAATAAATTATTTTAAATTTGAAATTTTGACATCGTGGTTCACTTGTTAAAGAGTATATTTAAAATTGAAACATTTGAATTACATGCATTTTACACAAGTCATACCATGTCGTTTCGTGTCGTGTCGTGTTGTGACATTTTCTGTTGTTAAGTCGGGTTGTGTTGCGTTTGTTGTGTGGTGCCGTGCCGTGTCATGCCACGACATGTGGGTGTCGTGTCGTATCATATCTAGTACTAGCTGACCCCGCCAACGTTGTTTCGCCATTTTTCACATTTTCCATTATATCTTCGCTCCTAATAGTGGCCGCGTGATGTTATATAGCCTATAATCTTCCTCGATTAACGGACTATCTTACACCGAAAGAATTTTTCAAATCGGTCCA
>DWPQ01000002.1:0-45950 GCA_018251795.1 Perichares adela
TAGGGTTTACGAACGTGGTTGTAATTGACTAATAAGTTGCTGCCCCTACCTGAGTGACAAGGTTGACACCCCTAACATTTTTATAATATTTTCTGGACTAATATTTTTTTATGATATGATGATAAAGCCCCTTGCACCCAAAACATTGAGGATATAAATGTTCCTAATAATTTTGTAGTTAATTTAATAGCTTAATAATAGCGAAAATTAAGGGTTGTCAGTATTTTTCGATGTGACACCATAAAAAAAATATGAAATTTTTTTTACCAAAATAAGAAAATTTTTTTTTTGGTGTGAGCCCCCCTAATCTCTTACGGGTATAAAAAATAGTTTACAACGTAGTACAAAATTTTATAAAAATCGGTCAAGCCGTTTCGGAGGAGTATGGCAACTAACACTGTGACACGAGAATTATATATATATATAGATAGATATTAGTTAACATGTTAACATACAACACTTACTTAATTACCTTCTATAATGTTGGATTAAATTGTTACTGTGTGCAAATTGAATAAATGGCGCTACGGGTTTCAGGACACATTTTACCTTGTACGTGTAAACTGTGGAATGAAGTTCATACATCGATGTTCCCATATTGCTATAACATGGGGTGCTTTAAGAAGCAAATCTATTATATTTGCATCGTTGGTGCCAATCCTGTTACGAAAGTCCAGGGGCGGGGGTAACTTGCCATCCTATGAGCCGTCTGATTGCTCGATTGCTTAAGTATAACGAAAAGCGAAAGGTTTTGTGCTCAGTTAAATGAATTCTAATGGATGTCAATAAATTTGTATTTCTTCAACAGACAAGATGGCGACAGTAGAGAAGCTTTTCCAGCCTGTGCAGCCGAAGACTGACGACACGGGGAACAAGGTGACCGTGGTAGGCGTGGGCCAGGTTGGAATGGCCGCCGTCTTTTCAATGTTGACACAGGTTAGTTAAACTGGATCGTGAAACGAAGGTATTAATGATGAGATCTTTTATCTTATTATCGTTATTGTTATTATCGTTTTCGAATTGCCATTATCTAGTTAAACTCTTTGTCTATTTCGAATTATTGAATGACTTAATCCTTTTTAGTATTTAATTTAATGACTTTATGCTTTTCATATTGTTCACCGATGTGGAAAGGTGTTTCACGTGATAGTAAATCTTCCCGCATTGAATGTCATTATAGCATTATTTAAAGTCAAGGAGCTCAGGTGTGTTCAGGTCTGAATCGAACTATCGGATTCCGATTTCAATTTAGAATATTGAAGCACTTTGTTTCTGATGGACATTCTGCTGTTGGCCCTAGCGGCCTTTACAGCTTCACGCGGACAGAATTGAAGCACTGTTCTATTTTTATACCGTTTTATGAAATAGTATAACTTGCCTAATTGCAGTAGCTATCCAGTTCAAATCATTCTAATTATATCTGCACTAAGAACATTTTTACGAACACGAATTTACCCATAATTTTTTGCCTCGCACGTGTAAACTGTGGAACGAACTTCCTTCATCATTGTCCCCCCAAGCGGGTCTTTCGCTTTCTTCTCGGACGGCAATGCGTTGGTGGCACCCCTGGTGTTGCAAATGTCCATGGGCCTGGGTGATCACTTAATCAGTTCCCATCTGCTCGTTTGCCTGCATACTGCATAAAAAAAAAAAACAAAATATTAAATGCAAAATGTAATAATTGTTGTAAAATGCACCTCGGAGTCATATTGTATTTATTTAATTCTCGTTTTTATCTTATCTACTATTATTCATGCTAGTACGATAATTTTGATGACGAATACAACCATCACTCTTAATATATTACTTAGTAAAACGACAAGCTGTGTGACTAACACAATATGTAGAAATCCCCTTTTCATACTAATCCGCATCTGCTGCTGTGCACACAAGAATACTTTATCTGGGCGAAGTTAAATAATGTCCTCTCACAGCGTAATAAAATATATATATTCGCAAATAGCAATCGTTCCATATCACCGGCACTCGTAATGTAAAGTGTCTACGATATCTATAATAGCAGATTAAACAAAGCTGTGATTATATACCGCACACACCTCCAATATTTCAAATGATGAAACGTTTGACATATTAATTAAACACTTTTTTCAGTGAAGGAACATAGAAGGAAAACAATGTGTGTGGAAGAAATATGAAAATTTAAAACTTAATCCTAAGTTAGATATACCGTTTGTCCGTGTGAAGCTGTAAAGGATGCTAGGGGCCTAGGGCGAACAGTAAAATGACCATCAGAAACAAACAAACCTATGTTCCTAATTGTAATATTAATTTCGTGCAGGGTGTGACCAACAACATCGCTATGGTGGACGTGATGGAAGACAAGCTGAAGGGAGAAATGATGGACTTGCAACATGGCTCTGCCTTCATGCGAAACGCCAAAATCCAGGCCAGCACCGGTAAAGCGTTCAATTTCATTTCATTTTACTTCAAATTAAGATTGTAAATTTACCAAAAAATTAATTAGCTATATATACAGTTATATTGTGAACAACAATTAATATAAATCATATTGTTATTTTAAATGAAGTTAGTTACCTATACTTTTCTGCTGCAATTTGGCTAGTATCAAGTACTTAGACACTCCTAAGTCACAGATATTTAAATTAATTCAACGTTCATACCATAAGGTTGTCACTACTTATTATGACACAGTATATTATCTGGTTCAGACTATTCAATATCAGCGGGGTCTAAGATCTGCGTGGTGACTGCCGGCGTCCGTCAGCGCGAAGGGGAGAGCCGACTGGACCTGGTGCAGAGGAACACTGACGTTCTCAAGATCATCATTCCACAGGTATATATTCCTTGATACTGTCACTCTCAAATGCACCACAGGTTTAAACTGAGAACTCTGGTGATTGATTAAAGTTGCGTTGTGCACTAAGTTATTGTTAACTTGAATTGATAGTCTAGCCAGTGTCACAATGTGAAAGTTTGTAAGTGATGACGAAATTCGAAGACGTCAGAATGGATGCAATGATATAGAAATTACAAATGATGGATGTTTTTATTTATGTCTTACTTTTGGACGTTTTTAAATTTGGTTATTGCTTCCAAAAGAGGTATCAAAAATCCTAGAACGATTTGTAGTTTGTGATTGGTATAATAACTAAAATGTTTAAAAGTATGAATTGTTTTTGTAATAAATAATTGTTGTGAACAAAGAGGATGGGGGGCTCTAACGAACTAACCGGAAATACATTGTTGTAACATAATCCTGCTTAAAGCAATTGTAAAAGTTTTAACACGTTGAATCCAACTATTATTGATTTCTTCGAATGTACGAAGATTCCAACGAAGGAATTCCCAACCTTCATTGTGCTAACAATGCTGTTATTGTTATGCGATTGGGAAGTGTTCGCTTAAACAAAGTATTTTTAAGGCAATGGATTTCGAGCGCGACTGGTACTAACAAAACCTAAGTCATTGTTATGTTTTGTCTGCAGTCTAACTGCATTTACATGTTAAAAATGTTTATACATCACACAGTGAATGATGATCTCACGCTGAATCCTTGTTTGACAAATAAACGCTTGCCGACCACACAATATAAATTAGGTGCAATACGCGTTGCGTCACCTTTATAAATAGCACATCAAACGTGTTACAACTAACCATAATACAGTTATTTTATCTAAACAGGTAAAGTTATATATTGAATGTAGTTACTTTAACCAAATCGCGTACATTGTACATTTGTGTAGCACATTTATTGTGGACTAGCTGTGCCCGTAGCTTCGCATCCGTGGAAATCAGTGTGGTACATTTTTTTTCCCGCGTAAATCCTGAACCCGCGGGAAATCTTAAATAAAATATAGCCTCCTCTATCTTCCAGTGAAAGTTCGGTCAAAATCGGTCCAACCGTTACAGAGTTTAGCCGAAACAAACAAAAGACAAAATTTTTAAAAAGTATTATATTACAACGTACATAAAGATAGACGTTTGGTAAAAAGTGGTTATTTTAATATTACAAACAGACACTTCAATTCTAATTATTTGTATAGATAAATCAGGAAAAATCTCAAAATCGTCGTCAGGAAACTTGCCTATGTTGGTGTTCTCCATAATCTAGAAGACATGTGAAGTCTGTTATTATTTACTTAGTCATGGTAGGTTAACCAAGGTTTAACCCTCTTAATATGAGAGAAGCCCAGGCGTGGGACAGGTAGGCATGGATTGTGTTAGGCAGTTAACCATGCTGGCCATGTGATGCGCAGGTGAACAGACTTCACTGTCGTTTGAAGATATTAAACAGATATATTCTTAGAGAACCACTTACCATTTAACGCCGAGACACTCATTAGTCGGTTATTGACATAAAATTAAATTATGTAATTCCAAACGAAGGACACACGATTAGATATAAGTACCTAGAGATATGAAACAATAATAACATAACAAACTTTTAATATCTTTAGTTGGTGAAGTACAGTCCGGACGCAATCTTCATAATCGCGAGCAACCCCGTGGATATTCTGACGTATGTCACATGGAAGATCAGCGGGTTGCCGAAACACCGCGTCATTGGATCCGGAACTAACCTGGACTCGGCTCGGTTCCGTTACCTACTGTCCGAGAAACTGGGTATCGCTACCACCTCCTGCCACGGGTATATCATCGGGGAGCACGGAGACAGCAGTGGTAAGGGTTATTTAATATAAGTACAAAATACCACAGGCGATGTAACGATAGACAGGTCCTTAATGACCCTAAAGGGGGTGCCGCTCTCTGGCTGAGATTCCACGCTCGTTTCTCTGTCCGTGTGAAGCTGTAAAGGCCGCTAGGGCCAACAGCAAAATGTCAATCAGAAACATACAAGGTCTTTAAGGTCATAACGGTAATAGTCTCACAGATAGATCAAGTCCTCTCACTTTGAGAGAGTTCTAGACTTAGTTTACCATACGCCAAGTGCGGAATCGCAGACTTTACACACCATTGAGACCATTCGGCATACGGCAATCATATAATCCTGGCATCCATCGCTCAATCTATCCATACAATCAATCAGGTATGACTCATACCTGATGAGTACGATTACTCACGATATTTTCCTTATCCGAAAGATAATAATTAATTTTTAATTACATTGCTCAATTTGAGGTGCGTGTTAGAATCGAACCCCGGCGTCCTTTGCGTGAAACCAAACAACAATACTAGATTAGATTATTGTTACATAGGTATAGAAATAAATTATCATTTTTTTGGTTTTGAAATGTAATTTGTTCTGCAGAACAAAACTAACTACAAACCTTTTATGTGTAAATGCCCGGGAAACGATGTTATTTTGTCTTTCACACCCAGTCTTGCGTTAAAAATGTATGTACAATTTACAACATTGTTATTTTTCTGTCAGTCTGGAGCCTGAGTAGCCGTATCAAACGGAAAATATTCCTAACGGGGAACACAAATTTTGCACGTCTTCTATAATTAATTCAAAGGCCATTGACGCCGCTTACGCATCGGTCGGCTTTGATATTGCAATGGACGCGTGAATACACGACAGAAATACACGTTCGAGACAGCTATATGTCGGTGGACACGTCACACGACAGCGGTATAAAACAATTAGCACAGAACAACAAAGTACAACCATCACATACTGTTGTGGTTTTAGTCAAAAGCTCTATATATTTTTACTTTATTAATATATTTACTTCCTATATTATTTCTTGTACCTAATATAATAAAGTGGTCTATAAGGCAGACTTACGCAAGTATTCTCTACCAGCCAACCTTCGGTCTAAGCAAACATCGACTATGGCGGCATTTAACCTTAAAATAAAATTTGATTACAGGATATATAAAAAAGAAAATAATTATCATAAAAATAGTTATGTACAATAATTACACGGTGCCCGGTGAAGTGTACAAAATTGGAGGACGAGTTTTACTCATAAAATTCAACAACTTATCTCAAAGACTATAATAAATAGGTCATGCCAAAAAAATTTTGACCTCACATACAAAATGCTGATGAAATGTTTAGTTTTAGGACTTTTAGGGTGGGTGGTTCAAAAATTTTTGTCAATTCCGGACCTACGTTAGTTGGGAAAAGCTGTTGAATTTTATGAGTAAAGCTTGTCCTCCAATTTTGTACACTTCCCCACCGGACACACTGTATAGAGTGAAATCATAGTTGGGCATATAGTAGTGCCTATCGACGATAAATAAATTAAAGTAAACCTACGGAAGACATTTAAACGTATATTTTTCGCTTATCGAACACAACCACACTCACCTAATAAATAAACCAACCAATCTTCCAACAGTGCCGGTGTGGTCTGGAGTAAACATAGCGGGAGTTCGACTGAGCGACCTTAACCCTAAGATCGGTACCGAGAATGACCCCGAGAACTGGAAAGAGACTCACGAGAACGTGGTGAAGAGTGCTTACGAAGTGATCAAGTTGAAGGGGTACACGTCCTGGGCCATTGGACTCTCTCTCTCGCAGCTGGCGCGCTCCATCCTGTCTAATGCTAACAGTGTGCACGCTGTGTCCACCTACTTGAAGGTATGCCCGCATCACTAAACGATCCTTGTTTTTTTCTCGAGGGGGAAACCTCCAAAAGGTCCCTCGTACCGTGGAAACGACCCAGGTATATGTGGGATTTGACCTCACTACCCCCCCCCTTTCTGGTGGCCTTCCTCATCGCTAAGTGGAGGACTCCGGGATCTCTAAAGATACGCAACCGAAGTCCTCTGAGCGCAGTGCTCTCACATAAGGGATCTTACTCGCGCGATCACTAAACGATCCTAATGTCCTCTTACCTTTGGACTTAATTTTGAAGCATGAAATACTATGGAAACCTGGAAGATATAATTATATTATAGATGTATGTACTAAGTTTCTTAAATGATTTAATTTGTAAAGAGTTTACCTGTCCTCGTATTCACGCTCCATTAAATGATAATAATTAATCAATCATCAAGTTGATAATAACTGTAGGTGATACGAACAATTGTTGATTACAGGGCGAGCATGGGATTGAGGAAGAGGTGTTTTTGTCGTTGCCGTGCGTGCTAGGGCGTGCCGGAGTCAATGACGTCATCCGTCAACCGCTCACGGACCACGAGCTACAGCAACTACGTAACTCTGCGCAGCTCATGGCTAAAGTGCAAAACGGCATCCAGTTCTAAGCTAACCCCATCGCCTTGCTACCAAAGATTTTACATTCAATATTTAAAGCAATTTGCATTTTGTCTTCGTGTGAAGCATTTCGACGCATTTGAAATTTCGTCAGCTTTGTAGTTTTGGAATTTAGATGGTTTAGATTTTTTCTTGTAACTCGTTGATGTGTTCGAGAATACTATTTATTTACACTAATGTATCAAATGAAAATGTGAGAATTTTACACCAAAATGATTTTACATACCAACTTTTGATGCCAGTTTTGAATTTCAATTTTAGTCAAAAGTACTTTTTGACTTGCAATTGCATGAATGTTGGCTTATTTTATTTGAAATACATTTTGTTACTTTAGTTAGGATCTTGGTGATCTCAATGACACGGAGGACCTATCAGCCACCTACGTCTATTCTTAGTACCAATTTTCACTCAAAAGTACTTCTGCCCTGACTCCATCGAATTACTGACAAAACTACCTCTAATTGTTACTAAAATTTATATTGAATTTACTATTCACACAATCACTATTTTAATCATAACTGTTGAGTCTGAGACACGTTAAATGTTGCGTCTTCGCGGTGTGCGCTTATTTATAATATTTACAAGTGTTTAGTAGGTAGATTGCGATGTTGTCGTCAATTTATTTTACTATAGTGCGTGTTGCGTGCCAGTGTGAATTTGGCTCCCTATACTTAGGGATATTAGTGAGTAAACTATTTATTTTATTGTCCTGCTTTGATCATTTACGTTAAGGTGCTTACAGTGAAGCACGAGTATAACTGATGATATCCAGTGAAATATTTTTTCTAGTACCTATTTACTTTGTTTAGATTTAGAATGAATGTTCTTGTGTCCGAAAAAAATTTATTGTTAGTTGGAACTTTCCTCGAAGTTCGTAAAATATTTTTAGATACAAACATGACAATGCGAAATATGATTGTAATATTTTTTAAACTATTTCAGTATTTCTGATATTTTTACTTAATAAATGTATTTTAGCATGAATTTTATTGTTTAATTAAATAATGCTAAATATGTGGTTACTTTTTATTTATTACTCTTTGTTGGGTTTATTACTCGGAATTAATAAAATAAGTGAAACGAGTTATTGGTATCTTGTATACGATTTACAAAATATAAGTTGTTCACGATTTAATTTCGAATACATGAAGCCAAGTGTAGTAAGGACAAGTGGTTCTGTCCGCGTACGTACACATGTTAAGTATTTAACTTATTTATATAATATGTACCTAAGAATTACCCAAGGTCCACATGGTAAGGTGGCCAATAACTTAGACGACTGTGTTTAACAAGGAATTGGGCTATTATAGACTGGCCAGTATGCTTGCAATAATCTTTAATTACTAAAATAAATTAAACTGCTCCTACATTATCTCAATCTCAATATCCAAAGATGCACTTGAGTCATATCTTCTAAATATAGGGTATAAAATAAAACTGCCAGTTTGATAAAATTATATACTGAATTTTATTATATGATAATTCATTATAGTTACATCCATATCAGTATTAATACAAGTGGACACTAGAGGGGGCACTGGCAGCCCTCAGCCATAGTGTGTGTGTGCAAAACATTGCACACAGCGGTACTACAGAACGGGCTATTTCACTGAAGCAACACAAAAACCTTCCCCTCCGTTCTTCACTAATAATAAAACGATACGATGAAAACTACTCGCGTACCATTGAACAAGCGATACTTGTATACTGAAACTGTGATTAAATGTAAAGATTTTTGTGCTACTACTCCCTTATTACATCAAACTGGAACGAGACCGATAGATGCACATACAGTCACGGTTATGAAATGAACCAACAACAGTAATGTGCTATCTGCCGACCCAACGGCGACCCAGTTTCATGACTACGTTATACTATACTAATCTTTACTCAGACTTTACATATATTTGTTCGCCATTGAGACACGATTTAAATTTATGGGCTATACGTAAATTCTTGCGCAGAGACAGCATGCAACGGACACTTGCGGCAAGCAGAATTCACACGATTCCTCTTAAATTAACAATCTAACGGAATAAAGCACTACAGACAACGTGTCATGTTGTTTTTATAATGAGCATAAGATATAGTAAAATGGATAATGTCTACATTCATCTAACAAAGAGGGAATATAAGATACATAGAAACCAACCACCGTGGCATACATCCACGCGAATGCATCCTTCGCGTCACGTTTGATTTTAATAGACTATGGTTAATTAATAAAAATATAATAGGAAGAAATATACGATGTAGTTCACCAATGCTCTTTATTATGTAGGTTATGATATCGTTTTTTAATTTTTTTGTACTTTAATTGAAAAATAACCTCTAAAATACTAAATAACTGAATTTAACGACATGCTCATATGTTTATTTTACTTTTACGAGCTGAGCTGTTCACTTCGAGAGCTTGTTAACGTGGGCGACAGGAGTTGTCTCCGGTAAATCCTAAATTAAATGGGTGAAACGGATTAAATAATGAAGTAAACAAACCTTTAAATTCCTACAAATGTACTCAGATAGTATAGATAGTACTCAGATAGATAGTATAGATAGTAATAAAATATTTATAATATTTGCCATTAAGTATATATTTTTATATTCTGCAATAATTGACGTTCCACGGTGGCAGTACAGTAGAGAACACTTACGTATCATAGCATACAAGTAATAACAAGGCATGAAAAGGCGGACTATTACATACTGATATAATTTTCTCCTCTCACACTTACATAATGATGAGTATCATATTCAAGCAATATAATATTTGATTAATTTTTATCGTTAATCCATGTAAATGAGGTTTTCAAAAGTATTTTTTTGCTTACGATATATAGCTGATAGATGCAAATAATAATTTTTTGCACTAAATATTTTCATAACATAATTTATTTTAACACATATACTAGTCGACAATTCAAGTTGTATTTAATTTCATCGATTCATTAATGTAAAATTTTGGTCAGAAATTAGGATAAAACTATATAATCGCTAAAACTTAAAACTATATACATTTCAATAGATTTAAAAAGTACATATTATACGTTAAAATTAGGAATAAGCGTGAAATATTATTTTAGCATAAATCACAGACACTTGCCTTACAGTCAGCCGCTCTAGAAACAATTACAAACGATAATTTTCAATCAAATAATTCTAATAATAAATCGTACAGTGAATGACAAGACGGCCGTATAATGTACCTTTCTTTACATCTGTGAACAAACCCTTCTTAATGTGTAGTCATGGTCATAAACATTATCACAAGTTTGGTGACGGTTCCGAAAGGACGTCCACCAGGAAAACCGTTCAACTCGACTACGCTACGAACATAACTGGTACCAAAACAGACGTCGATCATTTGGTATTTGAAGACTAAACAAGTCACGATTGTCGCAAGGTGACTCCACGCGCGCAACAAACACAACGAAATCGACAGGTGGGCACATTGACTATACGAATATTGTTACAAAATCTTTACTTTAAACTAAAAACGTAAACCTATGAATGAGTGAATTATTAAACGTTCAGTAAGATCTATGTTTACTTGTTTACAGTTTTGTTATTTGTTCTTCAGAAACATGTCGCAGTACTCAACATCTACATTTGCAATGTTTGCCGAATTCTCATCTGTCCAGTTACACCATTTTAATACACTAATATCAGTTCAGGAAGTTATACTTCCGATGTCATATCCTGTCCACTCGCCTCTATATTTGATTTTACACAAACACGTTTAAAGTAAAACTTGTTGAAATTGGGAAACAATAATATTCACCAAATTGCACGTGCCTTTGGGATGTGGCCAATTAAAGATTTTAGTTTGACCTTACCTTTTAATCATTGATTAATTAATCGTTTTAAAAGAATGTATGGTCAATTTAACGAATATTGATTTCAACGATATTTTAGTTTCTTTAATATATAGTAATATACCTGTATACTAAAAACGGTGTATTGTCCTTTCGTAATCAGAATGATGCGCAATGTCACCATTCCCGTTAGAGGCGTGCGTCGAGAGAGGCGGGCGGATACGTCCCACGGGACGCTGAGGGCTAAGCCGGGAGGGGGTGCGCCGGTGACACGTCAAGCGTCACGCGTCACGCAGGTGTTATCGGTCGCGTGTCACGTGTCGTTCGGCGAGCGCAGCGCATGTAACGCGTTGCCGTGACCCGCGGGCCGCCGTCGGTCTAGAAACGTCTTCAATTGCGTCGCCGACAGCGCGTTCGCTGGCGCCTGCAATAATCGTTGACGTTTAATGACTTATTGGGACAGCAACTGGTATGAGAGGATCTATAACATTTATTTGTTTGCACAAATATCTCCCACCGATTATTTATTATTAAAACAGTAGAGGGGAAATCTGATCATGAAGTATTTATTGAATAGTTTAATTTATATTACTTAGGATTTCCAATCGACATAGATAACGCAATATATATTTCTTGGCGTTAAATTTGGTCTGATGGTCTGGAAATAATGAAGTGATTAACTTAGATGAAAAAAAAAAACGTTTACCTCATCGAACCATCGGTCCCCAAGAGCATCTTTGGGTGAGAGGCGCCGTGCGGGCGCGGGGTCCAGCAGGCCGCGGATTAGCGCCTGCGCGCGCTCGTCCACGTTGGCCCAGTGTTCCGGTGGGAAGCAATAGTCGCACTTTATTATGTTCGCTGTTGTTTCCTCAATTGATTCATCCAGAAATGGCGATAGCTACAGAAGAACGACATGTTAATTACGACCGCTAAGTGACCCAAGACAATGTTCATGTTTGTAAGCGATAACGAACTCAGGAATCGTCAAAATGTATGGAGTGACCTTTAGAGTGTGTAATGTGTGGTAAGTATGACGGCGAAAACTATTTTCTAATTTCTAGCATAAGTCAAAGGTGTTATAAGATTTATATTCAGAAGATAAATACAAGTTGTACTTACTCCAGTCAGAAACACGTATAGGAAGACGCCGGCCGCCCAGGCATCCCAGCAGGGCGCGGGCGGACGACCTAGTACACACTCGGGGGGTGCGAACTCTAGTTGAGCGGGCGCAGGAGGGAGAACCATGCACGACCCTTTGGCGCCCTCCGCCTCCACTGCGTTCGTCTCTATCGCGGAGCCTAGGTCCACCAGTTTCAACTGCGGTTGTGCTCCACCCAATTCTATGAGGATATTCTCCGGCTAAACAGAATATCGCAATGTTAAAAGAATTATATTATCCAATAATAATGTTAAATAAGGTTTATGTCAACAGTATTATATATATCTTTCAATTATGTATATTATATCGCTTAACAGCGATGACGTAACGACGTGACGACGATTGGTGTTGTATGAGTTGCGTCTTATGAGTCAAAAAATGTACGCTGCACTCCATTTGATCGTTCAGTACAACGAAAATTTGGCGAATTGAACTATACGAATCATTTAGAATGTTGCGTTTATATGCCTTTAATCTTATCAACCTTTAAAGTATGTGAACAATATAAATTGGTAGTTCGCAAGCAAAAAGCTCACCCTGACATCGAGATGTGCAACTCCGTTAGAATGCAGCCAGTCAAGTGCGGAGAGCAGCTGGCGCGTGTGACACGCGACGGCGCGTTGCGTGTGCGCCAGCGGCGCGGCCGCAGCCCAGTCCAGTAGCGGACCTCCACCCACGTGCTCAAGCACGATCGTGTGTGCGCCCGCACGCGGGACCTCCGCGAACAGTGCCAGCGCACGCACTACCGACCCGTGAGCGCCGCGAGACAAGATGCGATACTCGCGCATCGCATCAGCGCCGCGACCGCACACCACCTAGCACACATTATAATTTTATGTATTCTACACAATCTCTCGTTTTTTGAGTACATATCGTTAAGATTACGTTAAATATATTGTACCTGCTTGAGCGCGACCCTCTGACCGGTGCCAGTGTCCCGCGCGGCGAGAACGCGCGCAGTGCGACCGCGGCCAATCTCTTCCTCGACAGCATACCGGCGCGCGAACTGCTCTCGCTGCCAGCCGCCCCCGCCTCCGCATGCCGCTGCGCCCGACGCCGCGCCCACTGCACCGCTTCGCGCGCACACCAGCCGGAAGCTGTATTGTCCGGCAGGCAGCTCTTCTAAAGCGAGCGTGTTGGCCGCGGACGGAGTCTCGGTTGCGCGCCGCCACTCCCCCTCACCGACGCGGCAGTACTCCAAGTGAGCAGGTGCCGGCTCGTCCCACTGCACGACCAGGCCCCCGCCAGGGTGAGCGCGCGCAGACGGCGCCCCAGGCGCTCCCCCGGCGCCGACGGCGAGCCGCGCGGAACTCTGCACGCCGCCCAGCTCGTTGCTGACAAGGCAGCGATAGACACCGGCGTCGGAGGCGCGACAGGCGTGGATCGTGAGGGTGGCAAGGCCATCCGGCGCAAGCGAGATTGCGAAGCGGCCGCCGTGGCGAAGCGCCCGTGTCTCGGGAGCGGTTTTGCGCCAGGAGGCGGTGGCGCGTGTGGCGATCGCGCGGCACGAGAGCGTCGCGGAGGCGCCGGCCGCGACGGTCACATCGGCCACGGGCTCTGTGAGTTCGGGCGGCCGCAGCTCGGTCACGACGCCCTCGACCGGTTCGCCGCCGCCGCCGCTGCCGCCGCGCCGCAACTTAAGCCCCCACGCCCGCTTCGACAGCCCCTGCCAGGCACATTACTGTTGACTACGCGCCGTCCGCGATCTTGATACATTCGATTCAAGCGATGCATGCATGCTCACCCTGTATACCGTCATCGATATCGTTCCACTGATTGCTTTATGCTATTTACAATAAATAAATAAAACTTATTATAGTCATTGGTGTTTATTCCGTATCACTTAGCACGAATTCGCAGTCTTGCGTGTGAGTCAAATGAGTCCGGTATCACAGTCTATATGTTAAAAATGCATTCCCGTGTATATCATACCTACAACAAAAGAAATAAAGAGAAGCGTTAAAAGAAGGTTACATGCAACAGAGAAAGAAAGTGCAGGGCGATTGTGAAGCACAAAACCACCGCAGGTAAATATGTAAATAAAATAAATAAAACTTTATAATATTTCTGAACACCATAAATAATTTGCAAGGCACTTAAATCCCATAATCATGCAGAAATTATGACAATTATTTAATTGCATTTGAAATAAATAAAAAGCATCGGTCATATCAAGTGTCGTTACACCACGACCTTCCTTATTCTGTACAAACGCTATTAACGCACTAACACAATGTACGTAATATAATGTGAAAACTTAACCTTTTCCTCGAAACATCAGTATTCCAGATGCTTTTCTTAATTTTTAAACGCTTTTATAAATAATTTAAGATGGAACAATCAGTAGGCAGAAATAATTTGGTTTGTAAGATTATCGCAAAATTATATAATATTCGTAGCTTGTCTTTTGATATCAATGATAGTACAATATTTTCAGCAAGATTATTGTATATAATATCTCTAAAATTCAGTGACTAACGTTGTCCATCTGAATATTTAAAAGTTTTCTACAAATATTACGGACTCATCCCGTACGTCTACTTAATGTTGTGTGGTAAACAACGCGTAATCACTTTTCGTACAACTTAACAAGCAAAGTTATTTGTCTATTAAATCCCTTTGTTTCCGAAGAATGTATTTATTTGATTGTATAACTGAGAGTAAACATAATTTATGCCTAGACAGTAGACGAATAAAATAAGTTTGTTTGTTGTTGATGGAAATTTTGATGTTGATCCTAGCGGTTTTATAGCTTCACGCTTACAGAATAATAGAATGTCGATGCTCATACAATGCACACGCTTATTTAGTGAGACTACAGGCCACAGTCATCGTCATCTTTGAGATAGAAAATAATCAATTGAGAGCAGGTTGATCGCCTGAATTATATTGTGTATACGACCATTATCAAAAGCCGCTGTAAATGAGTTTACAATATTATAGAAAAATAATGAATCTATGTTAACGCCATTTTCCAGCTACAGCATAAATAACCCGTATATAATATTTTATGATTGCTTAGGGACAAAAGCGAAGCGATGCATATTACCTTTACATAATGCCGTTTAGAAGTGAAAGTGAATATTGATAATATTGCTAACAGAAAAAAAAAATACTATCCTCGGTCAGGTTGTATAAGCCGTTAAATATGAAAAATAGACGACTCTCAATTCGTGTGTAATATGTTGAGAAAAATAGATAGTAATGCGGTTTTTATTCTTCCAAGTGGCCACTTCACCATAACCTATTTTAGTTGGCTATTGAAGCATTTTGAATAACGGAAGAAGCCTGTTCTCAATGATAATATATGATGAATAACAAATTTACTGCAGTAAAATATAAAATATTTATAACAAGCGAAATACATTATAATCATGCTATACCACCAAACTCAGACAAGTTTAGTACCCACATTTCCCATTCGTCAAACAGGATGTAAAATAGAAGTCCGAAGATTTGTCAATAGCTCCAGAAGAAAGTAATAAACTATATATATAGAAAATATATTAATTATATACTATGCGTATAGTTTCAACAAGCATTCAGTTAACTGCGGCTCAACACATTATTGTTCTCTCCTATGATAATTGTTATCTCGGCCGATATCGATAGGTTACTCTTGCTGGGGATTATTCAGTAGTTAAAATAAGAATAAATAGACAACAGAACGTTATATTAAATACATTATTCTCTATTCTATTCTCTAAAAGTATACTTTATTTTATTGAATCGTTCATTTTTATATGACAATTGATATACCAGCCCATGAACGGAAATAGTCATATTTCTGTTAATGAACGCTATAGAGTTAGTAAACACGTCCTACTGAGGAGGCGCCGCACATACGCTAAGGCATTATTATTACTTTTCTAAAGAAGACGCATGCCTTTCATTCTGTCTCAATGTATAGGCATTCATATGTTTTATTTTTGTCTATTTATGTAGTATGTTCATATGTTCAATATAAAGAGTAAAACTAACGAAGGCGAGCACCGCTATAAAGGGGAGATTGGCCGAGAAAGTAGAATGAACCCCGTACCAATAGTCTTCTGCTATAGGGATTGTAATTGACTCAAAATTAAATGTCGAAACAGTAGGTTCCTTAGATATTCCAAGGAACAAAATAGGTAGATATATATTTAAAAATAAAAACTTATTTTTAAAGCTCACAATCTTAATCTATATTAATAATTTCGTGCCGGGGTACGGTAGACTCGATCGCAACCTTATCTAAATAATACAACATAAAAAAAAATCTAGTTGATAACATATATCCGCATAATTCGTTTAAATCGATTAATTTGTTAAATTCTAATGGTGCTGACAGAAAAATCGCAGTCGCCATATTGACCAATCTAGAGAAACGTCACTGAAACTGGATGACATCTTGAGTAGTTAATAACATATACCATATCATCTGTGCTATGAATTTTTGTTGCCATAGTGTCTTTCTAGACTAGCTAGCTAGCTAGACTTTGTCTGGATTACACAAATGATGCCGAAAATGCCATACTTTACCCGAGCGAAGCCGGGCTTTCTTTTAGTAATAATATAATTGAGTCACTTGTTACGTGACGAACATGCATGACTTCAGTTGTTCCGTTTGTTTATACGTCGTAAGTAATGATCTGTGCTGTCTCCGCTCGTCGCTGTCAAAGGCTACGTTGTTTGGATATCATTAATTTATAATGACTACCGTGCAATTTCTTCGAAATTCGTTTTCAAACACTCTTGTAAGAAACAAGAATATTTACCCATAACGATAGCGGCTTTACCGAGGCAAATAACTCGAATATATTTTATCAGTATAGAACTTGTGATGTCAGAGTATTGGAGCGAAATATGTATTTAAAATTTTCGATTTTAAAATGTTTCATATACCTAGTCCGACAGTCAAAGGGCAACAAATCTTAATACAATATGCGACATGACGACTAAGATCGAGGGTACGTTGGAGTTATGTGGTCAGAGCCCCTAGACAAAAATCTTAGCGGCAACTGTTCACGCTCACGCTCACGCTATTTTAAAATGTATGATTTTTGGCGTGCCAGCACATCATCTTTCCGCAGAGACTGTCATTACCATACATTTTCAAAATAGCGTAAGCGTGAACGGTTACCACTACGATTTTTGTCTAGAGGCTCTGATTACTTACAGGGCTTTAAGGTCATCCAGTCATTCTTAGTATTTTGTTTGTGTTTGACAAAAACTTTGACCAAGTGTTGTTACGTTGTTACTAAAGTTCATTAGTAGACAGTCGATTGATGTATTAAAGTGGCAGTTCTTTTTGTTATCCGTCATTTTTAATGACTTATGTTTCTCTGACACGGATCTCTATAGTACAAATACACTGGATATGCTGAAATGTACTAATAGTCAGATATCCTATGTGTGTAATGTGTAAAGTGTAAAGAAATAGCGCTAGACAATCTTTATGACCTCTCTGAACAACGTGACAAGTCGAAACTTGCGTTTGTACAGTACGTTGCGCTTAACTGACTGTATTTATCTTACATCGCAGTTAACTGTAATCAACACTAACGTATTTTCGGTTTAACCAGTGTATTTATGATACAGAGATCGGTATACGCGTGTCTTACATTCGCGTGCGGCGGCGATGTCGGGCTGAGAGCTGGGTCTCGCGCGCCGGCGGGCATGTTGATGACGTGCGACTTGGCGTGCGGGCGCTGCGCCGCGTGCGCGCGCAACTCCGGCACGAGCCTCGAGCCCAGTGACGGCGGCGCGCTCTCCGTCTTACGTAGCCCGCACCACCCCTCTCCCGCGCCCCCGCTATTCAGAGGGGAATTAACAATTAAAATCAAAATAAAAAACATAAAATAACATGGGCACACCAGCTCCCTATCGTGTTTGTGTGTACGTCTACCGGAATCGAGTTATACTGTTGTCTACTTTTTATCATCATCAAACTCATACAGTTAAATGAGTTTATCTCAGCGTTATGATACAGTACACGGGAGTACACTTCGATTCCGGATAATCGACTTTCTTCAGAGTGATTACTCGATAGGAAATATTGGAATGACCTAATCTCTTGAGACAAGTAAAAATGGTTTACTTTAAAAAAATAGAAGATACGTGACTTCATCAAAATAAATAGTGACTAAAGCGATTATGAGGCTTGTATAGTAACCATCAAATCTTAATTCTGTTTATAGAATGGCGCTATATAAAATGGTGTTAAGCATTCATGTGTATTTTGTATAAAAACATGTTTGAATGTATGAATCATTGAAATGATTATTCAAATGTATTTTTATATGAGTGTTAGCTTACAGCTTTGCGACGCAATGTTAGTATGTTAGTTAGGTTAGCGAAAGCTGGCCCCAGTAAACATAAAATAGAAAAAACAAAAAAAAAAACGAAAAATAATAAGCATGCGGGACTAGAAGCAGTAAATCACAAGCTCTTTTTAATTCACATTTATTGGTTACTCATATAACATATAATAAATGTAGTTCCGAGTTACAGTGATCAAGTAAAAGTTATCATTATATACACAATGTTAAAATGCCAATAATAATATATGTATCGATATATACATAAAGTGACAGTTGTGAAACTATATTAGTCGTGTGACAGAGCACTTAGTATCTATACATAGAACGCAGACATAATCAAACTAATATAACACACGACAAGTACTTAAAGTAACATCCTGAGATAAATGTTGTAAGATTATCATACGGAATGATATATATATTTAACACCAAAAGAGAGAGTTATAAAGGACACTACTTCATTATTCACTACGTTATATATCCTTATGATAACCACGTTAATAAGCAGATATATTAATCTTGGTGCATTTCCATATCAAATGATCTGATAAAAGTTCACTTTCGCTCTTAATAAATGAACAAACATTTTCGTCCAAATTAATTTGTAAAAGTACATTTTCATTAGAAGTATCTATCACCGAGTTGTCAAAGCCGGATGGAAGACATTACGACATCACTTTAGAATCGAAAGCCTAACATCAATTTCAATCCTTCGTACGGGGCGGAGCCTCGCCGCGCGTCATCAATACTACATCGTGGTTACATACCGATGCTCTCTAATACCGTGTGGTGGTTAAACACCAACTTACAAATATTGATACGTTACAATCTTATAATCTTAATCGCTACAAAACGTCCAAAGCTGGTTCCACTAAGCTTCTAATCTATTCGAATGATAAATCGCAACGTCACAAGCAACTGAACTATTGTAGGAATATGGGCATTGATTTAGTTATAACAGTTACTTTGTAATAACATTGCGTTAATATATTAGATAGTTTTCTACAGTCACTTATAGATTGCCACGTAATGCCCTGGGATTGCCACATTAAGTTATTGGCTTCAAAAAGTCCAGTAACCTCATGGAGAAACTAGTAAATAAAATTGGCCCCAGTGCTTAAAACGGAATAGCATGAAGTTAATAATATAAATTCGTACATAAATGGACGTAAATTCGATTTTGACATGGGACTAAATGAATCGAACCGTTTAAAATGTTGTTTATTGCTTAATCAACTTACCCTAAACGATTACTTCTACTTTCGTAACCTAATATGATAAAAGTTATTTAAAACTGGTGATTATTATGTCGTGAAATTACAGGATCACAATATTGTAACCATTAAGTTAATATATAGAACGAGATAAGTCTTAAGATTCCGCCAATTCTCGATACGATTACCGTTATGCTGTTCAAAACCAATCTCAAACAATGTCTCTAACTTCATTCACTTTACTGTCGCCGTTAACCTTGCATAAGTAACATTGGTTACCTGATAATCAATTATTTATGATATGAATGTTACCTTATTATCAAATAATACAAAATGAAATATTCAATTTGATGAGTTCTAATCTCTAAGAGTACCGCATTGTATGCTGGTCGTATTTTAAAGCCCCCCTTCCACCATTACAAGTGAGAAATGAATTAAATCACACCCGAAATCTATGATGGAATTCAGAGGTCGAAAAGGCATTAAAGGTAAAACTATTCTATCAAACATTCCTGAATATCCCGTCTCTTTCATTTATCTTTTCACTCGCACTCCTTTATACCCAGTCTTCTTCGATTCCATCTTAGCACTAACCGAGTCGACTTCGTTATAATACAACAATAACTAAAAATCTTACATATATAGATAATTACCTCACCTAAACTAGGTAAATTAAACGCGATGACTACGTTTGAAGCACTCATCTTTAATATTCAAATGGCACTGTTCGACTAGCGTGCAAAAATAGTGTGGTAACATTTTTAAGTACTGAGTGAAGGTTTTCATTGGGTATCGATAATAAGAGACCCGAAGATTTTTTATGACTGTGAACAAGCCCTCCTTATGTTAATTTACTATCCAAAATTGGGCGTTACATTATTGAACAGAGCAAAAAGATCAATAACAAAATATTACATAGTTAAGTAAATATTTAAATGACACAATTAAGAAAAACTTGCCACTATTAACCTAGTTTATATTTACCTAGGCAAAATGATACTAAACTATAAAAAAACATTAAACTCAGAAATTATCTCAATTAAGTTTACAGACTTGTGACTAACGCGTTACAGCACATAGCCAAACACGCGATGTTAAGTACGTCAAAGTTTCGTGAAATCCATTTTTTGTATCTCAGAAGCTTTTATTGGTGTTTTACACAGACAACGTCAAAATCTTCGCTGTAGAGTCGACGAGTACCTCTCAGTGTAACTATTAACACAAAAACATGACCGGCACGCTCATCATCCATATTCGTGCGCATGACGATGCATCGGACGATTACAATACTTATTAATATAATAATATCGCGATTATCAGATAATACAGTTATCGATCGTAAGTCGTTCACGTAGCCTCTACATAATTTTTAACATAAAATCACATCACAAAAGTAAACGTGTCGTCCATAACTATCATGTAGACGAATGTAAATAAATTAACGGAAGGTATTCACTACAGCCGCCTTAACCTAAAAGCTAAATATAATGACTGCACAGCGAATGAAACATACGTTTTATCTTAACGCTACACAATTTTGATGATTTCAGATTCTAAACGTGCCAAGGTGTAAAACGACACGGTAGTACAGCACTGTGTACACGAGGCATTACGCCCTCAGGTGTAGATAAATTAAGTGCTAATTACATTATCAATTCCAAATAGCTCGAACTTAACACTTACATGAACGAGAACAATTATTGAATATTCACGCATATCGGCAGTATCGTTAACATGTTTATGTAAACATCATGGCAGTATCTTATTGTGACATTGGTATTTCATCTACGACGATTAAGACATGTTATATAATTATCTAAGGTGCATCTATTAAATAATGCTGTCGACGGAGAGGACCTCCCTAGTGCAGATACGGCGGCTCCCTTACACTTTGTAGCTACGAAAAAAATTTCATAGTTAGTCAAACATTTTGAACATATTCTATTCTACATTACACATATTAATACTTACGACCTATGACATAATATAACATAATAAACATCCTGTGCTTAAACAAAACTATGATTTTAGCTAACAAACCTTATTGACATATCAAATAATATTTTTTAATTAAAATCTATGTTAAAATAAAAAGGAATTATTCAATTTCATTATGTTTAATCTGCGTACTTTGATTGCAATATATTTAACACTAATGTAGTTTAGTTAATTTTTTTATATCAAATCAATGTGGAAATATATTAGCGAAATTACACAATAACACCTTGCTTATTATTGTTATTTTAATAGGAGACAGAATATCTTAAAATTTTCATAGTAACGAGTCACGAGACGTGACCTTCGGAAGTAAGTCGATTCAATTACGTCAAGGGAGTTTGGTTGGTAAATAATTCACGTTACAAAATTTGGTATGAACTATGTATAATAGTACAATGTACTTACTACCCGAACAAACGGAAGCATTTCCTGAAATACATCTTAAGATTGTCACAATATGGAAATATAGTACATTGTAGTTAATGTTTCCGGTTAAACCTTTTAAACGCAATATTTTTACAATAAATTATATACGAGTACACCAATTATATGACTGTGACAAGTACACTAACCACCACATACAAACATTTATTATTAGTCATTTATAGTCTTGTTAGTAGGTGAAAAGCAGATACAATGTTAAATATGTTATCTATGCAAGCATTTCTGAACATAAAATGTAAAAGGTACGAGATAATCTGACACATGTGTTGATTCGTTCGTATTTCTGATACACCTTGTAATATTCTTTCAAATTGTAAAGCGTATTCACCGAACAGAGTTTATTATCTTTTTTTTACATTTGTATAAATGTGAAAGGGACGGATAACTTAATATGGTGGTCACAAAGCGCTAGAGATATTCACATCACATCACTTAGTAATTTAAAAAAAGACAGTCACGATTTTTTCTTTTAAATGGACTTGCTATCGTCTCAAAGTTCAGATCTATAAATATAACAAGTTACAAAGACGCAAGCCTCAGTGAACTTAATTATAAAGGCACTCTCAGGTATATTATTATCCTTCATTTAGCTCGTTATAGCAGGCTAATATCGTACTTTGCATTTTATTAAAATATAATTTCATGTTCGGTGAATATACTATACACACTTTCATGTCCTATTAATAACAATACCCTTTATTGAATGCCCGCTATAGCTCGAAGATATTGACCTCCGCCAACGCTATATTAAACATTCAGCGTTTAAAGCGTAATCATTATCGTATTCATTCGTTCATTCATAATTCACTCACTCATTAATTCCCTCAGCGCTTGTATAATAAATTTCCATATTTATCGGTCAAATAGCAATATTAATCAGCGGAGGCCAGCGTTTCGGATAATATTCCTGGCCACTACATTTTCAGCGTTAAAGCTTTTTAGGGCACAGAGTTGAAAATAAAAGTGCTAATTTTGGTATTTTTTCATACTAAATTATACAATTTTCTTGCACGTTCTTTCGACTTCTTCATTTTATTTACATTTCCATCATAACCTTGCCAAACAAAGTTCGCACTATCATACAAGTATCGAAATAGAATCATTTGAAGTCAAATACAAGTACATATCACCCAGATGCGCTTTTGTCTCTAGTTTCGCTCTATGTATCTATGTCCCGTGGAAGCAATACCGAGCCACATTCATTGAGATACAATATGTAGCACACACTAGAGCTGACATTGTAAAGAAATTTATTGCGTGACATACATATTATCATGTGAGGCTAGTATAAACTTTCTTAGACGTATCTGCTCTAGTATATTACATCTCAATGGACTTGTTATACTTACGTGTTGGGGTCGCGGTTAAGTTCACGCAAGTACGCGCTGGGGTTCTCGAGCGCGGCCCCGAACATCCTCTGCGACTGTAGGATAGTGGAGAGCGTGGAGGCCCACTCCTGGCAGCGCGCCTCGCTGCCGCGGCACAGGAACGCCTGCTTCGGTTTGGTGGGATCCACCGAGCGGATCACGAAAGCGCCGGTTCCCTCCAACTCCTCCAGCTCCATCTTATTCACCTGCAACAATCGTTCGGTACTGAATATTAAAAAGATATATCATTACAAGTGGACCCATTTAGTTTTATTTTCTCGTAAAATAATAAAATTCCTGGACAAACTAAAAAAAAAAATGGGAAAAAATGTAGCCTATTTTTATCCCAAGACCTTCTCCATGTACAATTTCATCACAATCAATACAGCGGTTTGGCCGTGATTAGGTCACAGACAGACAGAGTTACTTTTCCATTTATAATAACTAGAGTTCGCGCGGTGGTCGAATTAACCATAACTCATTAAAAAATTGTTAGAATGTAATGTTGGAGCTCTGTTTAAAAAAAAATGTTGGTTGATTTGATGTCAATTATATTTTATTAAATAAAAATACAAAAAAGACGTAAGACGTCAAATAGAATTTGTTTACCCGTCTCTTGGTTGGCAAGGATGAGTCACATACTGTGACATGAAATGAATAAACACAATACAAGAATGCCCAAACAATGCGTGGCCGGGTCTTCTAGTAATAAAATTAAATATATATTTTAATAATTGTGATTAAAAAATAGTATCTCAATATTACAATGTATGAAAGAAAAAAAAAACCGTCATTTGCTTAATAAATGTCAAAAGAGTATACGTATACCGAGTATGCATGTGGGTGTGGCTTAGTGGGTGTAAAGTTTAATTTACTTTAAAAGCATTATTATTATTGAAAAATATTAGCGTTCTTCAGTTCTCCTACACAGAAACTATAAGTGTGCTATAAACTAAAGATGAAAGAATGAAATGTTATATAGAACTTCCTTGTCCAATGTAAGCCAGTAATTCTGTGATTTATCCATCGGGGACCTTCCTCCTACGCGTTTGAAATCCATTTGGATTCTGTAGCGACGACTATACCAACCTGGATATGAGCCTTGTAGTTGTAAGTAGGACTGATGTACTGGCTCTTCTTGCCAACCGCCTCGCTGAAGATAACGCACTGCTGGAAGAGGAACACGTACAGCTCCTTGCCCTTGTCGCTGGTGCTGTTGGCGTCAGACACCACGAACATCTCTTGCAACAGCAACTTGCCTTGGGCCGTTATGTTGCCCTGGAAATAAACGAACATTCGCTTCATTAAACATTCGTCGTTTCACTTTAGGTGGTCAGTGTATGTCAGGAAATATGTATATGCATAATGCGAGCGGCTAGCCATCTGCGATCTTTTATTACGTAAAAACGCACGCGTTCGCACAGTCAATGTTGTTTTAATGTTAATAGCCGACAAAAGAGCAGACGGGCCACCTGATGGTAAGCGGTCACCTTCGCTCATGGACGTTCGTGTCACTGAAGGAACCACCGACGCTTTGCCGGCCAAGAAGTAAGCAGAACATCCGCATGTTACTGCGTGTATGCATTCATATTGTTATGAAACTAATAATAATACACAAATACATAAACTACAACACGTACCTCGTCGTTAAATGTAATGAAATTGTGATCATTAACGGACTGTTAAGGACGCTAGTTTCAATACTAAAACACTTTGTTTCTTTGTTTTTGATAGACACTTTGCTGTTGGACGGCCAATAGCAGCTGGGTAGCTTTATAGCTCCACGCGGACAAAGAGCCGAGCTTGGAATGCTCAATTTAAACTAGCCAAGAGGCGGTCAATCCTTTTTGACAAATATGGGCTGCGGGTGTCCCAAGGGCACCCCTGTGGGGTTAAAACGCTTTACATTATAAGTTTAGTGTATTACGTTTTAATGAATAAAAAGTACGGGGGCGTTATATCATAACCATTAGTGCCAACGCACACGAAACCGAGTAACAACAATTCATAAAAAAATGTTAGATGTCAGATGTCTTGTTAATGGTTGATTTGAGATATGTATTTAAGACATTAATTATTAGTTTATACAAACATCAATATTTAGTGTTCAAAGAAACATCTCCCAATGGTGTATTTAAAGATTTTATTCAATCTGGATGAATCTATATTTTGCTGAAGCACTGTATTGTCAAGTTGTGAACGAGCGACGATTGTGTAACAACTCCGCCGCTACAGCTTCGAATTGTCGCTAGCTTTGCTGATTTATTCCTTATTCAATGAATACTTTAGTGCACGTAACTGCGCGCGAAATAATAAAAGACGAATTTCCAGCTTCGTTTCTGGCCGACAACGCGTTACTTGCACCCCTTGCGTTTTAGACATGCATGGAGGACGGTGATCATTTACCATTACGGAGAAAGTACTTCCATTATGTTATTAAAAATCCAATTCAATATAGCCGCGATACCGTTATCGGCAAAATGACAACAAATGAATCTGAATTAAAAGATCGCTGCATCTAACATCTTAATATGTATCGCTGTATCTGCCGCAAGCATTTTAATAGGCGGTGCTTCGTCATTTATCTATTTAAAAATGTGCAAGAGCTCGTTATTACCTTTACAAAACTGTTTATTACGCAAACAGCACACTATACAATTATTTCCTAGTAATTACTACCGTCGTCAAAGTGCTCGCATGTCATCATTCCATTTTCTATCATCATCAACCATGCATATCCATACAGCTTGTATCGGAGGGGCTAAGCAACGGTCGGTTGTGGAGATTTTCATAAGTAACCGCTAATAATCATCACTGTGTGCTTCCGTGCTCCGAAGGACACGCCCAGCTAATGGGGAATGTTTATTATACGCCCAGCCGTTAATGGGGAATATTTATTAAATATTAAATCACATCGGCTAATAA
Source organism: Perichares adela (assembly GCA_018251795.1). Lineage (NCBI taxonomy): Eukaryota > Metazoa > Arthropoda > Insecta > Lepidoptera > Hesperiidae > Perichares > Perichares adela. Next base: position 26,390 of record DWPQ01000002.1, read on the forward strand.
GGGCGGTTAAATTTGTGACTTTTAGCAGACCGGCTCGGTTGGTAGGTAATGCAGTATTTTGTGATGTACATTGAGATGTGACTGTCACCGTCAAAAGTATATATCGTAATTTCCTAAGCTGTTTGTTTTTCCGCACTGGAGAAGACTCATAATACTACCGAAATATCTTGGAACACTCACACGTAGCAGTGGTTCGTAACCAACCTCTGTACAGAATAAATAAATACTTGTTAATTCCTCTCCGATCTCACCGAACTGGGTCGCAGAAACTACGTAACAGTAGTAGGGAACGGATAAAGTTTTAATGGAGGAAGGCTCAGCAAGCTACAAATTAGACATTTGATCAAATTAAACGCACAGACAGTGATTCGATACCATTTCCGAGTATCCGATACCGGATTTAATTAAATTCATTTATCGGCACACCGGTTTCTAACAGCGACACAGTATCGTACCGTTAGAGCGTAAAGGAATATAAAGGAACTCAGCTATAAGGAAAGGTACAATAATGTATCGTCTTTACCGTTTCATCGGCCGCGACTAATCCTATCAACGTCGCGCTGAGCGGAATGAACATAATGATGTAGTTCAATTGACAAACATTCGCAGATTTATTATTATAGTTACATATTACAAATAATACGCAAGCCTCAAATAAAGAGCTGTAGAGAAAGTAAAAACATTGAACACCAATATGTAACAGAAACAGCCTTACCGTAAAGCCTTGCAGACGGCCGACGTCCATCATATTGTTGGCATTTTTCGGAATGTTGTATGTACATTCCTCGGCGTCACGGAGCGCGGCGATCACGTTTGCGGGCTCGTTCGCAAGCTCCGTGAATTTTAGGATCTTTTTAACGAGCAGGTGGTATTTTTGAATGCGTTGTATAGGTTTGATGAGCAGATCGGCCAACTGAAAAGTGATTAATAATATTGTAACGATTTGTCTAACTTTAAAAAATCTCATTCATTATACCTACTAAGTAATCGAAAAGACACATAGTATTTATGCATGCGACATGAATTACATTACGTGTCATTGTGAGTGTGTGTAGTGTAACAAAAAATATACATCTAAAAAATTAAAAGACAAATTACCCCAACCAATAAAAAACAAATTAAAAAATAATGTAATACGTCAGTTGGTGTTACGATGCATGCATAACATTTATTTATATACGAGCATTAATTGTAAATATATCTACGCTCACTTCCAATAGCTGTCAAAAACAGAATTGATTTACAACTTTCGGACACTCTTGGTATCGCGTTAAGATACAGTTTAATACCTGGAAGTGTCGTCGGTGTGGTCGAACCAAGCGCTAAGTGTGACGACGTTGGGATTCCCAAAATAATATAATCTCTACATCGTACCTTCAAGTATCGACGTATTTTGAGCTTAGTTCGGTTCGACAACATTTTATGTACCATTAATGTGAAATACCTAATGTCAGCAATATATAAAACGTTGTCGCCGAGGGTTCGTCGGAGACAAGGCGTATGGAATCAATATAATGGGAGACGTTAGTGCTGACATCAGGCCACTACGTTACGAATAAGGAGCACGGCTGGTAGATTCCAACTGATCACTTCAACATAAGTCAAAGGATATTATGATGTGATAAACTAAATAATGCATAATTATATTATGTTACCCTTATACATCACCAGCTTTACTCGATGAAATATTCTAAACAATAATAAAATTCATGAAACGGTACTAGTACCTGTGAGAGAGTTCTACGAGCACGCAAAATGTGCAATCGATGTCTAATTATGTTGACCTAAAAAGCCAGTAATATATCATTCTGTTGTCAGACGCATTTTTAATATATAGTGCAATGGTATATTTAGTAATGCGCGTTGGATTCAGTAGTTATATATGTATAAAATCTATGTAAAAATCCTACATCTTTACAGTAGGTACGCATACGCATAGGTATATAAATTGTTCAGACATTTGTACGTGTGTACATGTGTCGAAGAGACACAGTTTTAAGGAGGTGAAGTATCTTTCTCGCACATATCCTAATGAAATATTTGTCAAATTATACATACGTTAGAAATAATTTTGTGTATCAAAGTTACATTCAGTTTATAACGTGCGCGGTTGTAGATTGATATGGAATTCTATACGAAAGCAGTATTGGGTGAGTACATTAATATATTATGCGAAAGTTAGCTATGCTTTATCATATCATTTATTCGTTCAAAAAATATATAATTATATTAATGTTCCATATAGATATTACACTCCATTATGCTTGCGAACTTCACAAGCGTTACTGAGTATCCCGCGGCCAAGCTGCCAAGCAAGCTTTGAAAATTCCATACCAGTCTAATGGCGCGAAAATTAAGTGTTATAAATTACGTGAGTGTTATTATTATAATTAGTATTTTGTCAGCAAATATAATTTTGTCAGTCTTTCTGTAATATCGTAAAATATAGAATGGACTTATAAAATATAACAAATATGCACCTGCAACTTATGCCCAAGCTTGTGTCTGAGCTCCTGGAAGTAATGTTCGTGTTCGGAAACGATGTATTCCGAGACGGGCTTGTTGCGGCAGTACGCTTCGTACAGAAACATTCTCTTCTCGAGGAACCGTCGGAACAGCGGCCCCAGCAGCTCGGGGGCGCCGATGCACGCCTTCAGCTCGCAGAGGAACTTACTGCACACACACACATAACGATCTTATCGCACACCCACCACGTGCAACTCGCAGGCCGAGACGCGCAGCTTGTTTACATTTTGAGATGAAACGATCTTGCATTACGATACAACTGCCATGCTTTTGGCGGCATAAATATTTAAGTACAGTTGGCGGTTACAAAATAAACAGTAGTCGCATTGCGGGCGATGCAAAGTATAGCAGTGCTCATATCGTTGTGAAAAAACATTAAAAATAACACAAAAAATATATATACAAGTTCTTTTTTTAGGTTAGTAAACCACGTTTGCTGAGACGATCGTCGAATCATTGCCGGCTTTATGCACCCACTTTGGCCAGCAAGTCCATAAAGGGTGTGTCGACATCGGCATTTGCCAGATTTTATAAATCTCGGCCGTATATAATTGTTCGTCGAGTGTGAACTTTCGGTAACTGTGATTAAATATAATTCAGCATACCTACACTTAAATAGAATGATGCCAAGTTACTCACTCTCTGTGCCACTCGTAAATGGCCTCTATGTTGCCAAATATCATTCGATGGCGGCGATCACGGAGGTTCTCGGGGAGCGGGGGGTCAGCGTTGACGTCCTGCACACAACAATAATGCACTTGTTAAACTCACAATTGACCTTTTGCTGGTCGTGGATCTAACAACAACCCTGTTGTCGATAGCCATCGAGGCCATAATCCACCATGTTGTCCAAGCCTGCACTGGTAGAATTCAGAAGCCTTCGAGAACATTGTGGTTAAATCTCAAGTTTCCAACGGTTTTACAACGTTATCTTCGCCGAAGCAAGTGGTAATCGATTTGTAATACGCAACAATGAAAAATGTGTGGTTCGATGGGGATTAGCGTAAGCGCTTCCATGCACTGGATCAATGTTTAACACACTAGCCTATCACTGTTATAACGCATATCTTACATGACGTTGTAATCACTAATTTAACAACAGTTAATAAATAACTTGTATTACTTTACTCCGTTATCAGATTCAGTCAGCCAATATTTTTATACTTTTCAATATATACGTATTTCCAGAAGAAATTAGTAATCGCCTAAGGTCATAACGAATACGATCAAGTTCAGACGTACAACCGTTCAAAATCGATAGTGTTATCGATAATACGTCAGTTACAGCCCATCGGTATCTTTTCTATTGCGATCTTGTTAACTGTAACTGCCAACTTACACTAAAGATCCGTATTGAGAACCATCATTGCATCGATAAGTAAAACAACATATAAAACGAATAAGTGTCGACAAATTTGTGAATGATGTCTTGCTGACAACCATAGATTTTATTTTCAGGACATGCAAAAGTTTATATGAACAACCAAGACCCAAGATTTCATTAATTCGGTTAGGACGTTGCTGTACATCATCACATGGTACAGCTCCATAAAAAAATTCAAAGTTAAATTTAATTGTTATCAAATACAAAAATAATTTGAATATATTTGAATAAACTTATGCACGTGATATTTTGCTTCTGCTAACGTTTCGAATAGGTGCAATGTCATTGAGGAGAAGAAACGGCGGAAAAAACTCCTCAGGAAATCTTTTAAATTTAACTAAATTTAAACATACAGAGGATCTTATCTGACTGGAACCAGTCGCAACGCAAGTCTATAATTTCCAAGCATCCCTATCATACTCATCCATACTACAATACTTTTACTCATAAGACGACATCGCATCTTACCATCGATTGTTATGTTAGTGAGGCATTAAGTTATGTAGTAATACAAACCGCCATGTGCTTCATGTATCCATCGACGATCAGACGGAGATCAGTAACGTAGATGACCTCGGTCTCGTACAGCTCACGGAGCACGTACAAGCGCTTGTTGATGATGTCCTCCTGGTCGGTGTTGCCGGGTGTCGGCGGCGGCTCCTCGTCCTCCACCTCGCCGCCCCGCGAGCAACTCGCGCCGCCATGCTGCTCCTGCACATACCCCAACCGCACACTTTAGCACGACTCCGATTACACGTGTATACACACATATGCGCCGCGATACCTATCTATACATCTCTAGAGACCGGAACGTCTGTTTGTAATTATAAAATAACGGCATTTTACTAAATGCATATGTATGTATACACGATATATACCCACATATACCAAAATAATGTTTTTTTTACCATTTTTTATCTGTCTGTCTGTTTCTTTGTTTCGACTAATCCATGGAATGGCTGGAGCTATTTAAACGGGACTTTCACTGGAAGATAGCTGATGTAATAAGGAGTATATTAGGCTACTTTTTATCTTAGAATTCCCGCAGGATTTGGATTTACGCGGGAAAAATTTCACGCGAGCTGAGCCGCGGTCACAGCTAGTAAATAATAAATTAAGAAGAGTTTATTTCTATGAATTACACTATATTGTTATTATATGGTACAATATGCAAATAGAAACTGCTTTGTTTTGCCAATGTACTGTGCAATCTGCTCACTATTTATGTTTTCCTTGTAAGACTGTTTTATTTTATGAAATAATTATGATGCCTTGGTAATTATACCTAATGACATGTCAAATGAAAATGTAACCAGGTAAATCGTTTTCTTTTTCACAATATAGGCGCAGGTCAAGTTTAACCAGAATTTAAGGCGCAATGACTTTGAATTTGTATAATCAACGAGTGACTTTTGCCACATTTAACCTCTTTCGATTGTATCTTAATACTTTACGAGGACCGATATAGACTTGTAGACCAAGAAAGGAGATTGTAAAATAAAAATAAACTTGAAAAACTACCAAAATAACATCAGTTAAATTAAATAATATCAGTTTCGAAATACAACGACTGTAAAGATTATTATAAGCGTTACATAACATATTTATTACAGTTTACCAAAACAACATTCACAACCACTACTTCGTTTGCAGTTGTAATATATTACGAGAACTAAAATAGCGATAAGCCTCAAAACATAATCACTATGGTAACCGAAAACTACAAAAAGCAAATAGCTGTTAGGATTACCTCAAAACACACTAATGGTAGTTGATAAGATAACACACTCTACAATACACAAATCTGCATGCAACACAGAATAAACTATAAAAGCTTAATTTGTGATGGGAACTGCCCCATAGACAAATGGGCACGAACAAAACAAGCAACAACTCCAACTTAAAACCCTTACAGTTATACATAATATACTGTCCCTCAAGCCGTACAGCAAGTACCTTTTTAGAAATACCATAAAATCACACCAATTAAATCTCGCAGCACGCTTTCCATTCGTTGCCCGACAGCACTAATATTTAATTTTAGTACATTACTTTAGGCCAGTTAAAACTTCAGCTGATATACGCTGACGTCATATAGTCCGGCGTGATCCGCACTCGGCATGTGCTCGATGAAGCGGTATTTAGCATGGATAGTAAACAATTCTAAATGTGTATGAGTTAACATTTGGCAAAGAAATATGGGCCAAAAGAACATCGACGTCAACAGTTTGCTTATTCGATTCGTAACAATTACACTACCACCGAACACCGAACGGGAAGCGATATGTCACACGAGATTACAAAAACCATGCACACTACATGCTTTATTTTGAGCCGAACCATTTTCTCTTTAACGATCTGTTCGATCTCTGCTATGTCGGCCGGTCCACCATTAGACTCCATGGCCTCCAAGGCTAATGAATTCTGAAAATGTCACCAACATGTCACCCTTCTTTTATGTTCTTAAAAGCACCTACACGCACCCTTAGAGGTTAGTAACAAGTTTACAAAGGAGCGTGAAAATTATTTATACTGAATGATCGGGAGATGTTACACGATTTGAATCAAGAAGACAGTGATAGTTAACATGGGAATTGTTATGAACAACAGGAACACTCACTCTAGTGGTCGGCACAGACGTGGCGGCGATCGGTGTCGGCGCCTGCTGAAGAACGGGCGGGTCCTGCACACGGACACAAAATGCATATTAAATATCTTATTAAAGCATACCATATATTAAAGGTCAATAAAACCTTGCCATCTTTAAAACCATTAATTGCCATATACACAGCTGGGCATCTCTTCTCATGAGGATACCATTTCAATCCCGATAAGAATGTGTTTTGTTTGTAACAGTTGCCAAACGCAGAATGTAATTTCAGGCGTGGCTGCTTCGGAACGACGTAATGCAATAATTTATATGACGACCTTGAAGCCCAGTTGGTACTGACCCTGCTTACCGAACGAGGGGACCCAGGTTAAATTCCCGTCGGCGTCCACGGTTTATTTGACACGTAAAGTAAATGTTTGTTCTTGGGGCGTGGGCTTTTGCGTGTGACTGTGACCACGTGCAATACAATAAAAATTATGCATAATTTGAGTATAATAGCATTTATTATCATTATTATTTTATACCAGAGATTAGCCGGAACAAACCGACAGACAGACAAAATTAAAAAAAAAAAAATTTTGGTATATGTATCGCGTATACATATATATGCATTTAGTAAAAAACGGTTCTTTTAATATTACAAACAGTCCAATTTTTTTTGTTGTATAGATATCTAAATCAGGTTTTCGTGGGTGGCCAATTATTATCATAGGAGTTATTTATTATAATCGTCACAACCCATAATCATTTGTTTCTTTCCTACATGGGTTACATGATGAAGAACAGAAGAGCCTGTTTGCCTACGAAAATAATGATGTTAAGGATATTAATAAAAATACTCCGATTAGTTTTTAAAATACCCCATTTAACATACAAATCCATCAATTCATCAAAACTTTTCAAGGTCTTATTTATCAAGTTCTTGATTCGATAATTTGTATTTGGGACATATACAACGTCCTTTATCATAATAAGGTATTGCATACAAGTAACTCCACGATTTTAGTCATGGATTTAGAGCATAGTTCGGAATAGCCTGTAAGAAAGCGAGTCTTGACAGAGACATGACGAGGGTCACGGCCATATAGCAATAAACAGATTATTTCGAGATTTCGCATCAACGCCCGAATTACACGCTGGGAAATAATAGACACTTTGAAGATCGCAATAAAGACTATACCAATGACATAGCGGTGCATTTCAGAAACTTGCACTTGATAAAACCTGAAAGATTGAAATTAGTAATGTAAATCGCGGTGGGGTGCACAACCAGGATGATTGATAATGAATAAATTTGATAATAATCATTACGTTTAATAGAGCGACATCTACAAAACTTTGTACTCTCTTAAATAATAATGATGTAAACTGTTAATTGTGGCCTCCAACTGAACGATGTACAAGGATCTAAATCAGCAAACATTTGCCATCATCCCGATATACTATCGGTCTGTCTTACTAATGGAAATAATCGTTTGTGGGAGTGTATAGCAAATTATACCAGACTTTATTAGTAAACAATGGATATAACTATTTAATTACTGACCACTGGCAACATGAACGCATGCGTTCCGAAACTAAGTATGTACAACTTTTGCCCGCTATATATTTTTTTAATAATATTTACGAATATAAATTACAAAATGAAATAGTTAATGGCGTATTAAGCATAGAACCGTTATAACAGGCGTATAACACGGAACTGTCAAGTGTTTATTAGTAATGAATCTTGTTAAACGAAGTATAAATATTTATTACTAACACCGTAAGCGTACAAGGCACTTTTGAATTTAAACTACGAAAATATATCGAATGCTAGTACTGAAACGACTGTAGCAGAGCACCGATTCTTTTTAGCGGTGATGCGTGTGGCTTTTGTCTCGTCAAAATTAGAACCGTTTCAACTGGGTGTTTGTGATTCATAAAAATGTATGGTGTGGGCAAGTTGATCGTTGAATGGCAGGCGCGGACGACTGCGGGCGGGCGCGGTAGGTCGCCGTCGCCGCGGTGACGTAGCTCCGCCGGGACGCGGCAATCAGCGCAGCCGGAGCGTGGATAACGAGCCTCACTTGACTTACGTCATCGCCCCTCATACAATTTATACCCTCTATCGATTTCCTTAACAACACTAAGATTTATGATTTTGTTAATACACTAAATACGATTGAATCTATTTCTACATCTCATTTAAATGAGTGTCCGCTTGAAATATTAAATAACCGCTTTTTACTAAATACACATGTATGTATACACGGTACATATACTATACTTAAACATATACTAAAATATATTTTTTTACAATTTATTTCTCTCTGTTCCGGCTAATCTCTGGAACGACTGGACCGATTTAGGCGAGACTTTCACTGGAAGATAGCTGGTGAAATACGCTTAACTTAGGCTACTTTATTTTGGTATACCCGCAGGATTCGGATTTGCGCGGAAAGCGCTAAGCACTGATGCGGGCAGAGCTGTGGGCACATGTAGTATAGAATAAGTACCATTTAAAATTATAGTCCCGCGGACCGACTAAACACCAACCCACTACCGACTAATTTATCAGCATGTGGAATGTTTCACCATTCAAAACGTAAATTAATCCACAAAGCGAGCGTAATTTGTATTATTGGCTTATAATTAGTACCCTTGATGGCTCAAAGCTACATACTGCGGTATGGACAGGAATTTGTGCGTAATTTCTACACTACTCAATTAATCGAAGCACATAATGTTGTGTTTTAGCTTATCTTTACGAGTAAGTATCATTGAATGACAATATGAACCATGTAAACAACCGCAGTATGCTACAATCTTAAAAGCATCGTTTAAGTGAAAGTATAAAATGCATACAAAATGCATATCAGGCTCATTGTAGTATAGTCATCAAGATGCGCGGTTTATCATAACCGGCATATGGCTTGTATAAATCGAAAGCTCATCAACAAAACGAGATGGGTAAGTCACAGAGGCAAACCTTATTGCCTCAGCATCAGAGGGAGTGATGACTGAATGATGAAAAGATTTACAATGATACATTAAGCGGCTGCTCATTGTTGTTGATGATTTTTTTTCCAAGCTTTTATTAAATTATCTATATCTTTATTATCTTTTCCTTCAATAAAACCGTTTAACATTAAAATTGTCTTTTTATTTATTTTACTATCGTTTACTATCAACTAATTCGTCTATAGGTATCATTTGATAAAGAGCAAATGTAATTAGTGTGTTCATTCCTAGACATTAATGCAATCTGAACATAATCAACTACCAATTTGTATTTTAACACGCCTATTACATTTAAATTGGATATGCAATGATGTATGCGCATTTGAATATGACGTATATTAACGCATCAGATGTAGTAATGGTACTAGCAAAATCTCATAGTCAGCTAATACAAAGGGACAGCTCGAACTTAGTACTTCAGAAACTGAGTAGCTGACAAGCATTTTTCTCGACCGAAGCTAAGAGAACATCTACTAGGTCGAAAAGAACCTTTAAATTTTCTTCACTACTCGCGCTCATCATTCTCGACGTTAAGTAGAACAGTTTAAGATCTTAACAGATATGAACCTTTATTTTATTTTCTTACTGCCAGAAGAATGACTTCAAGGAAATAAACCGACAAACAGAATAAAATACGTGGTAATGTCAATCTTGTAACACAAATTTCGTTAATCAGTGTCGTGTAGCGCGTCTGACGTAACTAATCTGATGAAATCGACCGATTGACGGTAACTTGATTTGTCGCCCGATAACATGTTTATCGGTGATCGAACAATTGATAGAATGAACGTAGACGATTTTGCATTGAAATCCTTTAAATTGGATTTCGCAATACTTCTTGAATTACATTTATTATGTTAATAGCCGAGCAACGAGAAGGCGGGCCAGTGGGTAAGTGGTTACCGCCTCCCAAGTCGTCCCATAACACAAAAGGCATCAATGACGCGTTGCCGGCTCTATTGCGTTACTAGCTCTATGACACTGTAAACAAAACACATAAAAACAATTTCTCGGTTGACTCAGTCGAAAATTGAAGTCAGGCATATAAAAAAAACCTTACGACAATGAACAAGTACCGTCGATATTCAAATGGTTGTTACAGAGCCCAGCGTTCTCCAACAGGAGGGATCCAGCACCATAATCATAGCCTTTGTTCAGAAGGCTGCACCACGTACATTGTATCCAACCTCGTCGTCACATTATCGCCCAACGGATGAGACATGAGCCTTAAGTTGCACTGGTAAGGTGCTGAGCTGTAAGGTGTGAGCTGAGTTTTCGCGGCGAATATAATTACCATATATTTATTGCCGTTTAGCGTGAACGCTAAACGCTAAGATTTTTGTCTAAGCTTTCTGGTGTGATAATTTACACAACAGCCACTATCAAGTTTTCTCTCTCGTTCATTATTTTTCTCTCATTCAGCTCTGAATAACATAAAAAATAAACAATGTTTCACGTGTATATTGGTGTAATAGTGAACACGACTCACCGCGATCGGTTTCATGGGCGGCGGCAGCTCCACGTCGGGTACTTCATCCTCGGCCTCGTCCGGCACGCCGTGGTTACACTCGCCTTCCTCCGCGCGCACAGTGTCCACCCCGTACGGCAACTGCTAACAAACAATTAATTGACAAACTTCTCGGATATAGTTCAGGTGTCTTGGAGTGTACATCACTACTCTGCCGCCGTGTAGATTAGTGGGCAACTTGAGTGCAGGAAGCTCTTATGCCACTCGATAACCTAAGGAACGACTTAACTATTGCGATAGCAAAAATTGCGTAAGATATTACGGAAGTAATACCTTAAACTACCGTCACAAGCCTTTAAAACTCTACCGTCATCATCAACCCATAATTGGTCCAGTGCTGGACTCGGGTCTCCTCTCATACTGAGAGGGTTTAAGGCCATAGCCCATAAGGGCATAGTTATTTTTTCTAATACGCACATAATTTTAGAAAATTATTGGTACGCGCCGGCTTCAACCGCACGACCGTCCGTTCGGAAGACCAACGTTCAAACCACTCGGCTATCACTGGTTAATAAATGTAAGAAGTGTAGATGAACTGTTTTGTACTTTAATACAGATAGTGTTCATAATATTACCTTAAGTTTCTTCTCAGATGGGATCTTCTTGAGGGGTACAGGCTTCTCGGCAGCAGCAGGTGACTGCGCGCCGCTCGGCGCCTTGTCGTTCTTGCCCTGCGACTGCTTGCGCAGCCCGAGCCAGCGCCGTCTGCGTCAATTATTTACAAAATGAGCAAAGCTCGAAGCGAAATATAACTCCAAACAAACATTAACTTTACACAAACATTACAAAACCGACCAATAATCAATGATCATTGTTGTTTGATATAGTTGACAATGTCGTTATTGAAAATTAACGATAAATTAAAAACACCAAGAGAAATATTGCACAATGTACGAAAAAATATTTTTTCACTCTTTTAAATTTTTTAATGATAAAATTAGTCTAATGATCTGGTCGTACAATTTATTTATGTGTTAATAACCTCAACAATTGTTATAAGTCATAATAAATGGTTCGTTTACATTACTAATTCTTAAGCGACCATCAAGAATAATTTTATACTTTTCAAACTAATTACTTTTTATTCATATAGTAGCAGAAGAAATAAAATAGACAAGATTTACTTAATTTTACATACTGTAGTATTTATCGATAACGTCCATAGATAAACACATACTCTACAGTAAGTATAGAAAATTATACTAAGAAAATATATACATTTCATCATAATTAACAATTTTTAAAACATTATGAAGAAGTCGGAATTATGCCGGTATCTTCACGAAGTTTTCCTACATCGATCAAATGATACCTATTTCATTTCTAGCACGCACATAAATAAAAAAATATGAAAAAAGATTTTACAACAAAAAAAATTGCTTGCAAGTAAACCTAGGTCAGATTAATATCATTGGTTGCAGCGACTCGAGTAAACATGGTAAAATTTCACTTTGAGTAAGTTTGTTTACCTTAAATTACAGAACTGCGCTGTATGCTCGGGATTTTTACTATTCACTTTGGGATGTTAAGAGATTTTGAATAAATATAATTTAAAACATTGCTGGATAAAAATAAAGTGGAAAGTAAATTCAATTTATGTTTTACATGAACGAAAGCAAGCAGGTATACATTATTATGTTGACCATTCATATTAATATCATAGAAAGCTTTCTATTTGAATAGGTCTGTCTTGGAACTTGTTGAAAACTAAAGAATCACCAGGATCAAATTAACATGAATACATCTACGATTAGCCGCTAACGTTACCGCATTTCGCGCACTATAAGCCGTAAACATAGTGGTGTCTACGGTACTTTCTGCTAAAATTTCATCGTATCCGTGAAAGCCGCAACCCATAAATCTCTAATTATTGTCGTAGATATTAAGAAACTATCTGGATAAACTACACCCGTATGTACAACTATGTTATTATTGAGATTATAATTGTAATGAGGTCCCACGGGAATTATACGGTTCGCTCCCTGGAATAGCTTCATATAAACCCAGCAATAATTTGTTGGACACGATGCAGTAGGACTCCGGCAAGAGTTTATTAATTTTCGTGTTTACCAGGTATCGTTCTCTTTGAGTGCCTGCTTTTAGTCGCTGGCAGCGTTTTCTCTATTCTACTTCGAAAATTATACGAGATTGAGAAACAAGGTTTTTGTACCATGTTACGTTATTTGTTCGAAAGTATCCAGTCCACTGACAAAGTACTGTTTAAATGTATTAAGTAACTGAGAATCATTATTATTCAGAAGTAAATGAAGTGTTTTAGATTTATACAACGCTTTATACTAGTATATATTTTTTTACATAAAATAGGTTAGTGCTTGACTAAAATCCCACCTTATTGTATAAGTAGTTGTATCGTATTATTTTAATATTACAAACAAACACTCCAACTTTATTTAGTTGTATAAATTATATAAACATTTGTGTTACTGTTGTTGTAAACTCTAGTTTTATCCTAGCTATACTAGCCATAGCTAGAAATTGTTCATTACAAATTCATGAAATTTCATACAAGTTCAGTTTGTTTCACTTTATTTAAAGGTGGTAGAAGTTTCATAAAGCTCGTTCATAACAATTAAGAGGTAAGCGAGACGCAACATAATACTCTCCCTTAGCATCGTCGGGAACGGCTAATGACGAGATGATCTTGTTAAGAAACTATGACAAAAGTATTTGAGTGAAGTTTGCGGGAAGGGAGGCGTATTTGTCTTGTATTGAATAGCATTACTAACCGTCGGACGTACACTGGAAGAGCAGGTTATTTTGTTTAACCTTAAGATAAGATTCAAACCGTAAGATAAGACAAGAGATAAATAAGATAGAAGAGATAGATATCTGTCAAATACAAAAGTGTCTTCATTTGAAAACTTCATTGTTTAACGTATACGTGCTTACGCGAAATATAATAGGATTATTTAATGGTATACCACAGGTCGAACGACTATGTATACTTATGCTAGACGGTAATGGACGATCCTTGTAAAATTTGAAATATATATTTTTGGTTTACTTACAAATCACTTGCTTAATTGATCAGCATATACCGTATATACATTTACAAGTGGTTACAACTACCATAAATATCATTTCTGTGCTATACGCAAACCAACGCGATAACGCCGTTAAATGTTTATGCGTGATACGAGTACAAATCGTTGACAGACATAACATATTACGTCCTCGTGACTGCCAGCGTACCTGGAGATGCTAATCATGTATAACGGATGAATAAAGTTCATTGAATACTTACAAAAATCGTACATCGTAATTAATTTTAATCACATCGGAGCCAAATCGGCCAGTTGCATTCGTCGATGACAATGAAATAGTATTTTTATTTATCAATCATCGCCCTAACGAATATTATAATAATCCAAAACAAAGAAATACCATTTTCTTATATGTTGAGATATTATTCGAATGGTTTCTTTCAATACCACAGAATTTACTTTCACAGAAAAATGAAGTTCTGAGTGCAGTATTCAAACGTAACTTGTTCACAAAAGCCGCAATCCTTTTTGATCCGCAACATAGGTTGGTAAGTCAGAGAGAGCACGAACAATACGAAGCCAGGCTTGTGCGATACGTTACAATTCAATATACTCTGGCGCATTATGTTTCTATTGGATATTCTAAAAGCATTTTTATTAGAGCACAAGCCAATGCAATGCCAATTCTATCTATCAGATTTTACAACTGTACAATGCAGACTTATTTGACATATTAAACATTGAACCTTTGACGTTTATAGTCCATTGAATCTTTATTAATAATTTCGTGACGGGGTACGGTAAACTCGATCACAACCGTATGTGAATAAAAAACATAAAAAAATAAAAATTTCGAGTCGACAACATGTATCCGCAAAATTCGAATTAACGGAGTATTTTCTTGAATTCTAATGGTGATGACAGACGAAACGTCACTGACATTGGATGACATCTTGAGTAGTGATTATAAATGCGTTACATTACAAAGAAATGTGTAAAATCAACATAGAGAGAATCCATGTTTATACTCTGTGCTATCGTGTTGTCTGAATTACACTCATGATGCCGAAAATTCCACATTTCACCCGAGGGAAGCCGGGCTTTCTTCTCGTAGAATAATAATTCAGAGTAACCAGCTACAGGATATCAATACAAATGAATAAAATTGGAGTGTCTGCTTGTAATATTAAAATAATAGCTTTTTACTAAATGAAAATGTATGTATACACGGTACGTATACCAAAATAATTATATTTTTTTACATATTTGTCTTTCTGTCTGTTTGTTCCAGCTCTGGAACGACTGGACCTATTTAGACGGGACTTTAACTGGCAGATAACTGATGTAATTAGGAGTTAATTAGACCACTTTAATTTTGGAATTATAAAAAATCCCGCGGACCTAGTCGCGTGCACAGCTGGTCTATAAATATAATTTTGAGCATACTCGGGCATTCCGCGAGCGCAACCCGTCGACCACGGATTGCACACACCGACTACAGTTACATGAGTGTAATTAGATCTGCAAACCGCATCTCTGAGATTAGGTCGTCGTTCTTCACCACATTTACGTTTATCGCACACGCTCTTAGCACATACGGGCCGAGTGTCGGCAGCTTGTTGTACATATGTTTCATATAATAAGTAGACACTTGCGAGGCGCGGTCAATGCAACTTGATTCATGCCGGCGATAGATAGATGCAAGTTGCAAAAGTCAAGCTCATTGTCAGATAGTTCACAGCGAGGTACCTATAGATAGACAGATACTACGTCTTCTTCAATTTAATAATAGACTCGCCGGTCTTTACTACTAATCGGACACAAATAGGTTGATAGGTCCCGATTGAGTTCCGCTTGTTGATATTAAGGCCTGTAAAATTACATAATATGGATCTTCTGTTTATAGTGTTATACAACTTAGCTTGGATTCTGATGGTAAACCGTTACAAAGCAAGATTTACAAATATTCGGATATGCCAAAGTTCTAGGCCTTTATTTTATTACTCTTTATGCGTTCGTTCCTTCAACATCTCATACATCATAATATAAATATGAACAAATTTATGTCTATTCAGCTTTTAATCAAATCAGAGTCAACATGAGTGTGGGTGCCCTAACGGCGCATATATTGTTTGTTTGGCAAATTCGGCACGAAGCTTGTTGTCTACAAGCAGTAATTGTATTGTAAATTCCTTACTAGTTTAATTATTAACCCAATAATACATTATTGAAAGAGTGTGTACAAAACATATAATCTACTGATATTGCCAATAATACCGAGATGTTTTGATATATATTGATATACAACTTTATTTTTACATAGATATTAATAAAACAATAACATTTCATCTATAAATTCAATAAGCGTGTAACGAGTAGCGAACAGTTGTCGTTTCTTGAAAGAGATCTAATTACCGCATGTCAGGTACGTTTCCAAAGGATATATCTATATGTGCTACTGAATAGAAACATATCGAAGTACTCTTCGGAGAACCAGAACACTGATTTCGATTAATTGTCACAGATTTACAGGTTATTAATATCATACATTACATTGTTATTTATACAAGTATTAGATACTTTTTGTAATTGATAAACTCACGAACGGGCTTCCTGATCTTTCACCGTCAAGATGGAAGCAATCAATCTACTTCTTACTGACTTTCTGATATGTAAACTAGTCACTTTTTTAAAGTCTAATACAAATAATCTCTAATGACTCTCGAATCATTATTAACGAATATAGTGTAAATGAAATACGCGCCACTGAAACAATTTCACTGTAGATATTTAATCTCGATGTCAGGCGAAGCCGGCCTACTTATGTACTTATAAAATCTACTATAGTGGTAAACTACGACCAGCCATGGGGCCGGCCGATATACTCGAATACAGACATAGGCATATAAATCAGTCAGGCGGAATTTCATGGGAAACGCCTTTGTATTTTGGTTAATTAGTGGTTAAGTACGAACTACGTTGCTAATTGCTTTAATCTGCACATTAAGTAACGACGCACCCTAATAGACGGATATAATAAAAAGATACGATCCAGGTGTAACCTTGAACTTTATTTACCTAGACACTCCGATGTCGCCGAAAACGTGTCAGTCCATACAAAATTAACATAGTTTTATCTCATTAAGGCAAACAGGGCCAAGGACTCGCGACCCCATTAGAGTCAGCCGATAACAAAACATGCTTGAGACTGTTGTCGCACGACACCCTGCGACGCCCATGCCATGTATGACGTTATCACAAAAACAATCGCCGAGAAAGTTTGTTATTGAATTCACATTGTTTTGGTCGTCGGAGAGGGGCTTGTCTTCAACAATATCCGGTCTCTTCGGGGCAGGTAATAAATACCTAGATATGAAGCAGTTTTACTCACGAAGGCGCATACCTTGAGGGGAAGGACGAACGGCGAGGAATGCCGCACAAGTGTGGCGCATGTGTTACGTAATCACAAAAAGTAATCGCGTTTTTCGTTTCTTTCTCGAGAAAGTAGTTGGATTTGAAGTAAGTAAGTTTGGTAAGTATAATATTTTCATTTGTATTTCTCTAATATATTAAACGTGGACGCGACAGTACAGTTCATAGAACCACTTGTTGAGCAATAACTGTTCAATGAAATCAACCTTCAAGTGTTCCTTTGTCTATCTCGTAGCTGTAGGTGCATAGGCAATTTTTACATTCTTTTGACGAAGCTGTCTTTACATTTAGGATAATGAAAATTTGTTTCATTATTGAAGAACGAATGGGCTCCGCTAAGAAACCACGTTAAATCTGAGTAGATGTCATATCAAAGTATCTGGCTGACTTTATTATACATAATATCGATTATTTTGCATCAGAGACATTGTTTTAATTTACAACTGATAGCCACCCATCATGATTATTTACATAAATGTAATTATTACAGGTTAACTCAATGTACTTACATAATATTGTTGTCCCTTTGCAATTCATATATCTTTGCAGGCGGACAGCTTTTTTATGTGTAGCTTAATATATTTTAATAATAAAATAAGTTCTAATTGAATAATCTATAATTAAATCATAAAATAGACTATAATATTACAACTTTATAATGTTAAAGCGACACTAAGATTTTGAGTGCTTGCAAAACGTAATGTTCTATTGAAATCAGTAAAAAAAATATAATTTATGTAACTGTTAACAGGTATCCCTGCATCATATTGTTAATTAAAATGAATACCTACAAGGCAAAATAATTATCAAACAAGCATAAAACAAAACAAACTAAAGTGATCCACACTGTGTATAGTATGTGTATTGTTTAGAGCTGATAATAAACGTCGACTTCGTAAATAAATGTCTGTACTGTCGTACCGGATACGAGGAGTACTTCATAAATAATAATAGTCATCAACAAACAACTAATAACATGTCAAAGTATTGTTGTGTCACATTCAGTATGGTATTATGAAAAATATATAATTGCCACACCTGTAACATCTGCAGGTTCTGCTAAGTACTACTACAATACTATAAAGTATCTTTTTTTCCATAACTTACTTCACGTACACTACTTGATTCCACATGCCTTAAACTGCACTCCGAACAACACATCACATAAACACGCACAATCACACAATCGTCTTGACGGATCACTAGTAAGTAAGCAACTGACAAGCAAACAAACGTGGTGCACAAATAATGTTATCAATACACGGCCATCGAAGAAGCCGGTAATCGAAACGGTGAAGGATAACATAAGCACTTTATCGGACAGATTACATCGGTGAATTTGTAACATAAGAGAAGGCATGAGGCGGACCCCGCGCCGCAAAACATTGGTACTGAGATTACCGGGCGGAACGCGTGCCGCGGGCGGACGACCGAGCCCTCGATACGATTGCACATCAATTAACAACCTCGTACGGCTTGTCACCGGGCCAATCGCCAAATCCGAAATGCAACCGTTCACTTTTTCGTATGGGTACATACGATACGAATGGGATGATGACCAAGCGCAGGACCGGATCGTTAAAACAAATAGGGTGATTAAAGGAACCGTCGCGTTATCATTGCCAGTTGTTAAGGGGAGCACAACGGCAATGAAAGCGATTAGATAACGAAACCTCTAAGGAACTGATAACGCTGCAACGACATTTAATAGGTACTGTCCCTTGATTTATAATAAAAATATATATTTAAAATTACCGTAGTATCTTGAAATATTAAATTGTCATCTTATATCTTTAAACGAGCAACTCTTGTTTATTTATTTATTTATTTATAATTGGGATCTCAGAAATTACTCCAACGATTTTCATAAAATTTGGTGTACGGGGGTTTTCGAGGGAGATAAAACGATCTAGCTAGGTCTCATCTTCCGGAAATGCTGGAGCTGGAAGATGGCCATAGCAACTCGGTGGTTACACGACACAACCCCATCTAGTTTGGGCTCATATGATTCGTCTTGACGAGCAGTTTGGTGGTAGGTAGTAATCAGGGTCTGATGATGGAGCTGGAAGATG
>DWPQ01000003.1:0-43597 GCA_018251795.1 Perichares adela
CTCAGCCCGATCTATTTTAAATATGTTATTTTAATAATATCTATATTATTGCTATATAAAAGAAAAAATCCTAATAATATTTTGGACTATTGAACCGCCCTCGGTTCGCTTCGGGACCCGAAGGAATCTCGGCATAAAAAGTAGCCTAGTCCTTTCCCAAGTTCAGTTCTATTTTCATAACAAATTTTATCAAAAACGGTTCAGTGGTTTAGGCGTAAATGCGTAGCAGACAGAGTTACTTTCGCATTTATAATATTAGTAGGGAAGTAGGGATTTATTTCTCGATGGATGATTAAGTATGTTTCTTATATCAACACTAGCTGTACCCGCAACTTTGCCTACGTGGAAATCAGTGTGTCACAAAGTTTTTCCTGTATGAATCCCGAACCCGCTGGAATTCTAAGATAAAATATATCCTATTTTATGCTCCACAACTTACTCTAGCTTCCAGTGAAACTCCCGTCAAAATCGGTGCAGCCGTTCCAGATATTAGCCGGAGGCCTGCCTGTGAGTGCAACTGTCCATCTAATAGAAAGAGTGAGAAGATAAGAGACCCGTACTTGTATTTTTCTAATACGTACAAAAAAGGGAGACAAACGATGCGTCCAATTTGTTGTCTCTATGGATACATTTTAGGCTCGGTCGTCCACTCTAGTAAATCTCTGTGTTTTAAAGGTTTATTTTTTCAACGATTGCACGGAACTCTTCAGCAATAACGACTGTGCTTTTTTGTTCCTTCAGACAACCTCTCAGAGTAAAATGAAAAAAAAATACGAATTGAAAACGTAGAACAAACCGCAGTGACGTTGTACCGTCGCTGTACTCTTGTTTTCACAAGTACCCTCCACGAGGAACTTCAATTGTGGGTAGTGTGGGTAGGGTTGTCAATTCACGAATTTCATTTCTCATATTTTATTGCCAGTTTCACAGGTCGCCTGTAAAGTTTTGGATAGTTATTTGACATTTCATGATATTTGGCAGATAAAAGCTGCTGTTAACTTTTTTATTTCTTATCTTAATCAACACTTTATTTGCCAGATATTTGTATCCGAGACCTGTGAAACCAAAAGCTGTAGTTTATCTGGCAGATAAGTTCCTAATAGGCTATCAGGGATTATATTTGCAAACTGTGAAACTGGCCCTTAGTCTTATATCTATAAACCGCACTTAGACATATCTTAGACTTTGTATTACTTTGCAGTATGTACAATATTATTGTGCGGTTATAAGATTTTCGTACCAAATGTTATGCTTATTTTTTTTAATGGTTTTATTTCATAACAAATATATGTTTGTTTCAGCGTATACCTCCTATGAGAATAGATGACCTCATATATGACCTACGGGATGGCACTAAACTACTTGCGCTGCTGGAAGTATTGTCCGGCGAGAAATTGGTCAGTACTTTGTTTGTTTTACAGTTACCTAGTAAATTATATTATTGATTGTCTGTTTTACAGTTTGATGGAATAATGCAGTGTTAAAAGTTGCCGGTACAGTTTCATGGAATAATGGGGGTTGCACATTTTACAAATTCGCAAAGATGCAAAAGATGCAAAGAATGATGAGCTTATTTATGCTTGATTCGATCGTTAAGCAAGTTGTTTAAAATTGTTTCACCAATATTTAGATACATGTATGAGGCATTCTAAATCTGCCTAGAATATAATTCTGAAACTATTATGCTTATTGTTAGTTAGTTATGATTACTTATAAATATTGACTGCCTTACATCTTCAACGACACCAAGGGTTGACTGGATAAGCCATTAAATAAGTCCAGCGTACAATTAAAAAAAAAGGTAAATAATTAAAACAAAAATAAAAGATAACCTTTTTGTGATAATTCCTTTTTTCTAACAGCCAATGGAGCGTGGTCGGGTGCTTCGCCGGCCACATTTCCTATCCAACGCGAACACGGCGCTTCGGTTCCTGGCCGGCAAACGCATCAAGCTGGTGAACATCAACGCGGCCGACCTGGTGGACGGTCGGCCCGCCGTCGTGCTCGGCCTCATATGGACCATCATCCTCTACTTCCAGGTACTTGGCGAGGGCGTGACCGGCCTTTTAAGGCACTTAAAGCTATTCCGGAACTGGATAACGGTTTAAAGCTTAAGGACGTTTGATAGGATATATTACTGTATATAGATTATGGTTAAAGACATTTAGTTAATTAATATATTATTATGTGTATTGATTAAAACATATGCTGATGAGTTTCTTTCGCCGTTTCTTCTCATCCATGATAAAGCACCTTTCCGAAACGGTAGTAGAAGCAAATAATTGACGTGCATAAGTGTTAAGTGTATCAGTGATACCAACATGAATTTGAATTTGACGATTAATAATTGCACGTAGCACATCAGATCCTTGTCCATAAAGTAGTCAGTTGGTTTAATGTTGCGTCTCAATACGAAGACGATTTTAAACTTATATCATTGTGGAAATTAAACATTTTAGTTGCAACGGGTACTGTAAGCAACTAGGTCTAAATATCGGCATAAAATGCAAGTCGTGAGTACCTACCCGTTGCAGCTAAAATGGTTAATACGAAAATCGTCTTAAAACCCCTTGGCTCGGGTCGTTACTTTCACCGTATCAATGTTTACTGTTATGTAGTATTTACGTAGTTTGACAGAAGTAAAAATTATTTCAAATGGATGGCCAAATCATAATACCTTCTCAAACCTTGCAAAATAGTGTTGCAAACGAATCACACTGTCAAAAAACATTTATTTTTCACACATTGTTTATCAGTTAATGAGACTTTAAAAGACGTTACGCGAATGTATTTATTTCCAAAAGTTACGATATCATTAAGCTGTAAACTTTACACGGACACATAAACTTCGAAAAAAACATAAAATTTGAGTTATGTTGATTTCGTTCTTACAGCTCGCAATGTAATCAATAATCACCATCTAATTCGAATAGCTTTGTCTCGTAATTGCTGTTAATCAAAAGTAAAAGTTTAATCACATGACTATGAGACGCAGTCTATTTATGTAACAAGCGTCAGTGTGGTACAGTCAGTCTTTCAAACAAATAAAACAGCGTACAGAGCGTACAGTCAGACTATAAATTATCATGTCCAGTAAAAAGCTCGGTCGTGACTCGCTCTTTGTACAATTACGGAATGGGAGAGCTAGGCTGCATCTAGAACGGTTTAGTGTCACTTTCTCCACAATGAATTGTTACGAACACACCCACGTTTAAATCGATTTGGTTTTAGTGTAGTCCCACGGTATAGGCTGGGCGGCTGTGATGTTACAGGTCATATGACCTCGGACTTGATATAAGAAATAAGAAGGCACCAACCTAAGACGTCTATACAATGTACGATATTGGAAAACTTTTACAACAATACAACGGGACCCTTAAAAATAAGAAAAGATCTCTGCTGAAGAGACAGCATTGTATTTTATTTTGTTTGTAAACTAGTCTTGTAGAGTTCTCGTAATAGTTTCATCATCATCATATCAGTCTTTGTCTATCCATTGCTGGACATAGGCTTCTCCCAAGGGGTGCCACAACACTCGTAATAGTTAACTAAGATGATAAGGTTTGGTAAACATATAAATTGTGCATTTATAAAAAACAATGGTCGTAGATAAAACAAAGTTTGTACATAAGACAGTAAAAGAAAAAAGTAAGATAGGGGGCAACGATTACAAAATAATATTTAAAAAGATAAAGATTTATTAGAGACCTCTCTGATGTTAGGGTAAGCATTTACTATCTCGATGCCGGTTTGCCTTTCGTCAGCTTCACTGACAAGAAAAAAATCGTTTATCATTTTTATAATTGAATTTTATACTTTACTAGTGGAACTGGCAGACTTTGTCCTGCTAGGATGGTTTTTATATGTAACACAGTTTACATATCCGTAGCATTAACGATCTTAAAAATCAGTCTGTAGCCGATTTACACGAATTAATTCAGTGTGGACGATAATTCAATCAGCACCATATTACATAGCTCTTTGGACATACATTTTGATGTTTTCTATTCACGTCAACACTAATAAATGTACATTGTCTAAGACATCAGGTCTTAGTTTGGGGTTACAGATAAACAGCTTATGATTTTAGGATGTATTTTTTAAGCTAAATTCATAATGAGCTTGATTTTCTAACAAGTCTTTGATCGCAGCCTCTCGGACTAGTAGCCTTAATTTTGGTAATTAATTTGGTATTGACACTTAAACTACATAGTTTCACCTAAGTAGGTATAATATATAACAACTTTGTATTAGGTTATATTTTTACAGGCAACCGTTTGATTTAATATGAAATGCCGAAGTCATAAGGAGTGACAGCATCACCCAGTCACTATGAGCTTTTGTCCATGAGTCTTTAGTGATCCACTGGTGAACATATACCTCCCATAACCTTTTTTACATACAATGACTCAAGCAACATAGATTTTTATTAAAAAAAAAAAACAAAATATTATGCTTTAGGTATTTCAACCATCACTTGGTTATAATTGATTTCATTAATTTCTTCATTTATTTGACCGATATTTTTTTAGTTGCGTATCGTTTTATTTTGAGATCAAAATAATATATTCTCACACTAACCATCCAAAAATCTTAATCCTTAAAGCTACCAACTGCCGGGAAGTAATCCAAAACCTATCCTAGTACTATTCTCGTTCTAACCCTAAAAATATGCCTGCATTTATTTTTTTTATTTTAATTCGTAACCCTAATCTTTTTATTTTACAGGTAGTTGCGTATCTAGTTTGTATTAACATGTATTTAACACTAATTATGTATGCACAAATTGGCCATTTAAAATGAGGGAATCGAGTTACATAATAATAATCCATTTCATTTTTATTCTATACATATAATCCAGTTGCCGACCTTCGAAAATAATCTTCTGAGTAATTTTTTTAAACGATATTTTTACTTAAAAGTTGGATTGTGATCCATGTTACACAAAAGTTTTCGAATAAGATTATACAATAAGACACGCAATATTTGGTGAAATGTAAAACTTTTTCGTCCAAATCATTATTTGAGTATTTCGTTTAATCTTTTGATATCCTCGACAATTATATACAAAATACTTTAGAAGGTTCTCAACTGGAGTATCGTTACCTTTTATTAACCTGTATGTATGCATCATTGTATGTTTACGTTTAATTTTTGATCGGACTTGTTCTCTTGTTCTCATTTTAATTGGCTTCAAAATATTTTGTTTGCGCAAGCTTCGCTCAGTGTATCGGGCCCACAGGACAGGCGACTTCAGGTGGGTTAGCAAGCTTTTCATAACATACGAATATTAGTTGCCACAATTCATATTAGCGATGTTGTCTTATTCCGCGCTAAATACATTTTTAGATAGAAAGTATCGTATGTCTTTTATGATTTTGAACACCGTTAGTTTATAATGTACCTCGCGAGATTGTAATCTGGGCAAATATTTAAAATTCTTCGATTAGACGGACCATCTAATATCTAGAGGTCAATACAAAAGGCACCGCCTACGCGTTAACGAACAAGGTGTAATTGCGCTTAATAGTGCTCAACACTGTAAGCGAAACTCCTCGAAATATTTATTAGTTTGTATAATGTAATTAATTTTGATCAATTTTTATATATTAATTAGTGTAAGTGGTGTATATAACCGTTCTAATTAATTAAATAACAATAAATAAATAAATTCCATGAATAGCGACAGCATCGCCTGAATACCTTATTTCGCTAAATAAGGTATTCAGGTAGATAAGAAACCCTATCAACATAACAGAGAACCTTCAGGGTTAACAGAGCCCAGGGTTTTTTTTTAAAAGGACCTTCCTCATGTCGTCTACTGGGTACACTATGAGCAGGGAAGATCGCAAAGGTACACCCTGAACCATGACAAATCAAAACATTCGGTATCATGCAATAGTTCATAGTAGGTATGTAACTGATTGACCTAACCTATATTATTGTTAAATAAATATTTTGAACAGTTCAAAATGTCTTAAGGTCGATAAACTAACGGTGAATTTCTAAAAAAAGAAAGTAAAGATTCATTTTTAATTAATTCTACAATATTAAATGTTGATTTTAACGTAATATAACTTACGAGTTAATCTATGCTAAATGTTATTAATCTCGTTGCTTCGACTAAACGCTTCTGCAGACCGATAGTTTGGAGAAATACAACTTTCATTACATAATAATAATTAACTTAAGAGATTACCTATGTGGGTTTTTCAAATCTCGAGAGAGAGTAGGCCTTTACTAAGTTGGTGCGCTTTACGATCAAACTACATCGATCAAACCACTTACTAAAGATTGATTGTAGCCAAGCATTCACTTTTAATACGTAAAAAATATATTTATACATTATTAAGTTCAAAAAACTTAAGTGTGTAACTGTGTGTTCATAAACACACAAACGTATCACAAGGATTTTATTGCCGGGTGTGGGGTAAAATATATTCTTTCATTGTTATCTGCATGAAGACCCTTCTTTTTCTATTTTGAAGCCCTCTTGTATTTACATTTTCTTGCATTCTTCATTCACACATCTTTTAATTCCCTTGCAAGAGTCAACTAAGTGCAATTCAGATTCAATAACTCTTAAAAATTTCTTGCAAACTAGCTGTGCCCGCGGCTTTGCGCGCGTTGAAATCTGTGTGTTATTATGTTTTTCCCGGGTAAATCCCGAACCCGTGGGAAGTCTAAGATAAAATATAGCCTACTTGAGGCTCCATAATTGCCTTTATCTTTTAGTGAAAGTCCCGTCGAAATCGATCCAGGCGTCCCGGAGATTAGCCGGAACAGACAGATAGACAAAAAATAAAATATTTTGGTATATTTACCGTGCATTTAGTAAAAAGCAGTTATTTAAATATTACAAACAGACACTTCGATTTTATTTGTTGGTATAGATGTCATTTAGCCAGACAGGGAAAGGTTCGTAAAGTCTAGGCTACTCGACTTTCTGTGAAAGGGCGAAAGGGGCTTGTTCATTTGGAACTCGAAAGGGAAACTTGAGTGTTTAAGGGGCGTGAAAGGGTCT
This sequence comes from Perichares adela, assembly GCA_018251795.1. Taxonomy (NCBI): domain Eukaryota; kingdom Metazoa; phylum Arthropoda; class Insecta; order Lepidoptera; family Hesperiidae; genus Perichares; species Perichares adela. The sequence continues at coordinate 7,025 of DWPQ01000003.1, forward strand.
ACTCATGGGATTATTTCACAATAGTTATTTCACTAGATATAAATGTAAGTCTACAATTATTTATTATTAATTAGGATTATAACTTTTAATTGTTTAAATAGAATTCACGTAGTAATAATATAGTATTAGGAACACGATCAAGTATTAGGTATAAGATTTATCATTATCATGACAATCCATACTTTTCCTACTTTCGGGTCTCCACTCCACTCATAATATGAGAAGTGAGAAGACATCAAAAACTATGATTATCTGATAGTTCTCTTCTCTAAGAAGTTAGTCAATCTCCGCTTTACTGGTGGACTGATAGTTCTCTTCTCTAAGAAGTTAGTCAATCTCCGCTTTACTGGTGGACTATGGGCTCAAAATCACCATAGCAGGAAACACGAACCCAGCAATGGGACAGTATGGGTTGTGATCGATGGTGTTTCTTATCAATTAAACATTTACATTAAAATTAAAATATCTTTAACCAGGCAGTCCTATATTTGGTATTGCCTCTGTGCGTTGTATGCTTTACGTTATGATAATGTCTGTACTAAGAAGAACAGACAAGTAACTTCCAAGTATTTTTTTAGTGACGTGCTATTTATTTGTTGTTTACTTTCGACCTGTATTGAACTAATTATATATATCAATAGAACGTTATCAAATAACAATTGTAAACGTTATCAAATAACAATTGTAAACGTTATCAAATAACATAAGTAAGATTATTACGACCAAGTTCAAAAAGACCCAATGTGATCAATCTGGTCTTTGATAGGTCTATCCCGTTAGCCTAATAGCAGCCCAGACAGTAAAAACTTTGCATGGGCAAGACAACATTTTTGGTCGCTAAGAGGTTGAATCAGCGAGCCTCTTTCTATAATAGTTTTCTAGCATTTTACCGGTCAGTGGTAAACTATGTATTGTAAATTTATAGCACCGTGTGAGCGAAACTTTGTTACGCTCTCGTCGAACGCTAACTTCACGCCGTGCAATAATAGACTACCTAGGTCACTTGTATCATATGTGGTAAATCCGACGAATCTATTTCGTGAGCAGATAACTGCAAACCGGTTAATATTAATTGTGCAAGAGTCGCAAAGACTTTCAGTCAAGCATTTGGCTATTTTTGATGTTTAATTGAGCGTGTATTCCACTTGCTAACAGGAGAGTCTGCGAACGTCTTTTTTTATAGTTACCTTGCATAGTATAAAATACAATACATCGTATTTCCATCAGCGATAAACGATGTATTGTATTTAAACCATGGTTGTTATGGTAACCAGATCGAGGAGAACAGCCGGGCGCTAGAGTACCTGGGAGGATCACGTTGTGCGTCAGTAATGTCACAGGAGTCTGGCGCAGCGACTCCCACACACCGCGCTGAGGACCGGTGGAAGCAGGGAGCTAAGAAGACGTTGTTGCAGTGGGTCGCCAACGCCCTGCCCAAGTAAGTCACCGATACCGTTGTCTTTAGTTTTAGTTTCCAGTAAAATCTCAATAGGTTGAACATTGAGTAAACTATAGCGTTTAGCAATCAATAATGTCTGCCTTGATCAAAGGGCGACAGGTATGATTTATGAGGGACACTGTAACTCAGTAACTGGCACAGCCTGTAAAATTATTTAGATGATCGTGTAGCTGAGTTAGTAATTACTCTGCGCAAAGTATTCTGGGTTCGTCATATCTATATCCACTCAACGTTTATAAAAAATAATAGAAGTCATTTTAACATACTGAGTCTCGATGTCATCTTTTTCATTTTTTCGACAGGGATTCAAACATCCAAGTCACAGACTTCGGCCCGTCGTGGCGAGACGGTATCGCGTTCCTGGCGATTATTGACGCGATCAAGGCGAACTTGATCAACTTGGCGGAAATGAGACGGAAGACCAACAGACAGAGACTGGAGCACGCGTTCGACGTAGCCGAGACCGAGCTGGGCATCGCGCGTCTGCTCGACGCCGAGGACGTGGACGTGGACAAACCTGATGAGAGGTCCATTATGACATATGTCGCGCAGTTCCTACATAAGTACCCCGAACCTAAGGTTAGTATCAATTCGAAAAGTTTTAGACATTTGTTATTTAAATTGGAGGGCAGGATTAACTAGCTTAAAGAAACTGGTAAACGCTTGAACCCATGAGGCTTTGTCTAGCCGGTCGATACCGACCCGTACAGATTTGTCTGTACCGAAAATCTGTTTCTTTATGTAAGCACCCTTAGACCTAAAGTAGTATGATTAACGTTTCCAAGAAACAGAAAGTCAGCACCAAACCTACCTATAAATATATTATACCTTTCGATCTAAAAGCAAAAATGATTTCGAAGCTCTCACAAGATATGTTTGTGTTTATGGTTGATAGTCTGGTTTCAACATGAATATTTGACTTACCTCGTGGACTATATTGATCTCCAGTTGTAAAGAAAAATTACATGAGATCATCGTGATTTATAATGTGTTTATTTACTTGGTTAACAGACTACAGGCCCCGATGCAGTGGCGGCAGTACAAGAGGAATACGAAACGCTCCGAATGTGGCTCACCGAGCGAGTGACGGTCGTGCAGCGGCAGTACGATACGCGCACGCTGTCCCGTAATTACGACGACTACGTTCACGCCGAACGCGAGCGGCTCATCAGGGAACCCATCTACCAGAAGCTCGAGAAACTCATGTACACTCAAAGCCTGGTAGCTATCGCGCCTAAATCCTGGCGCGAGCTCGTCTCCCTTTGGATAGAATTAGAACGACTCCATAGAAGATGGCTCTGGCTCCTGGACTCCGACCTCCCCGGCGACTTCCGATTCGTCGGCGAATGGCTCGCCCGCGCGGAGTACCTTTTGTACTTCGACGAAATTCCAACGAACCTCGATGAGCGAACCGCAGCCATAATTAGCGAGAAGCTGGAAGAGCACAGCTCGTTCTTCGCAGATCTTCCCGATGTTATAGATAGATTCGAGGCGGCACTCCGGTCTCCCGACGCCTCTCGGATCCCGGCCGAGAGGCTTCAGGATATGAAGGAGAGACTTCAAACGGTCGATCGGAGGGCTCCTCAAAGAAAAGCTAGGTTAAAGTACTTGGAGCACAAGTGTTGCATTGTAGCATTCACTGAACTGACGAAAGCGAAGCTAGCCACCTGGACCGGTAAATACGGTCGGGTGGACCACGTTCGTGCCTTATTAGAAGATTATGATAACTTTGTTACTAAGAACAAGATTTTCCAGGAGTTTGAAAGAGCATATGTCGATATTAAGCAGGTCGCCGAAGAATATAAGAGAGTGTGTGAAGTAGACAGAACCGAAGCCAGAGAAATTGATGCCTTTTTGAGGGATGTCTCAGAGACTTGGAAGAGAGTGGCCTCAGACGTGCGGTGCGCTAGAAGTGTACTGGAGGAAGTGATCGCTCATTGGGAAAGATGGACGATATTGTCCGATGAATTCACCACTTGGCTGGACAAGGCTCAACATATGCTAAGAGTATCTGAAGACGAGAGCTTGGAGTTCTTCCAAGACCTAACAGTTTGGAAGGAAAAGCATCAGCGCCTGGGCGATGCCGCTGGCTTCCTGGCGGCAACGTGCTCCGACGACATCAGCCCAGAGATTAAGAGAAAATACATAGAAATTACTGAAAGATGGGAACGCGTTTGGGAAGAAGCCGAACGGTGAGTGTTATGTTATTTGGCGGGATTGGCCCTCTCCCGGTCCTGTTCGACGGTATCCTCCTTAACCATTTCGGCTAAGCATGAGACTTGCGTATATTACATTGAAGTTTTTCTCTTTAATATAATTTTATTTATGGTTCCTCTATCCTGAATTACTTCTCGTTTAGATACGTCCGCGGCGGCGATGCCATACGTCACCGACGGGAGCTCGCCAACGGCATCCAGGCGCTAGACGCGTGGCTGGCACGAGCGGAGGGGCTGCTGGCACGTCAGCCGCGCGCCACCACCGTCGACATCCAGGCCTACATCGACCAGCTGCTGCAGCTCAACGAGGAGATCGAGCATCACGAAGAGCTGTTCAAGACTATCAGCAGGTTCGTTGTTTTGTATACTGATTCGATTTCGCTTGAGAAGTTTGTTTCAGATGCACTGGTGATATAGCTGCAATAACCGGTTCCTAAATAGTGTCAACTTCAAACTTGTTTTATTTATAACTTAAATTAATTGAATTAGCCACTTAAAGAAAATTTAAAAGTGGTTGGCTTTCAAATTCAACTCGATTTGAGAGACAGAACAACAACAAACTGGCATACAGTTCAATTTGCGTTTTTACTGCGGCCATTGCCCGTACCTTGTCGCTAAACTAAGTATATCCAAGATATTTTAAAACTACATTTGAATTTGGAGTCGATTAACGTTATAAGAGATGTATGGAAGGAATCGCGATGCACCTGAAACAAAAGAAAAACGAGTGTTATAGCAGGTGCTTCCAACGTAAGTGACCTATATAGATTCTACATTCAAATTAAAAATATCATTAATGTACTTAAATTATACTATCATGTCAAACGTTGTTTCCAGAACATTCCAAACAGCGATCGCGGAGCTGCCGCGCGATGAGGTGGAGGCTCGCATGTCCCAGCTGAAGCAACAGAAGGAGGGCCTGGTGCGCGTGCGAGCGAGCGTGCCAGCACAGCTGCACCGCCATCGACAGCTGCTCGTGCAGCACGAGTCACTGGAGAGCGGCCAGCGAGACCTGGCCGCCTGGCTCGACAAGGCCGAGGATGCCTTGACCACCCTCACTGATACGCGACGGTGAGGAATTTACACTTACACACATACTCCGATTTAAGGCTAAAAAGGCGTTAGCGCACTGGCAATTAGGACATCCTAATTGTTAAGACCAGAAAGCAATCTATAAATTTTGAAATATTTTAACCTGGGCTCAAAACTCATTATTGCAAATATTTTTCATCACTACTGTCGTGGTCGCGATCCGTAGAAAAAAATAATATAATATAGGAGAATTCATTGGTACCTAGTTAGCCTCCCAGCTCCTTATCCATCCTTTTCTGTTTTCTGTATTGTATTGTATTGTATTTCTGTTATTGCTATATTATTTCTAATAACACAGGTCTTTGGAATTAGCAGATAAATAACTTACGTCCGTTGAATGTTCAGCGTGGTGATAGAGGAGCGATACGAGAGCCATCGCACGTTCTTCTCGCGGACGACGTACTACCGCTCCATGTTGGAGAGCAAGAACAAGGTGTTCCAGAACATCGTGAAGGCGGCTGACGCCGACCGCAGCGCCGACGTGTCGGACCAGGTCGCGCTCATGCGACACCTCAACGAACGGTGAGATTGCGTTGTCATCACGTTTTAAACTATGTTCGAGCTTCAAGAATAAAATTGTGGTTAATTTACTTGCAAACTGTGGAATGAGTTACCTTCTGAGATATTCCCGGGGCGCCATGACATGTTGCTATGATATGTTGTCCACGCATTCTGTTTTTTTGCACTATGTTTGTTATGTCAAAAGTCTTCGCAGTGAAGTTTCATGGTGGTTACACTTGCGTGAGCTGTAAATAAAAATAACTCCAAAGAATTAATTTTATAATTGTTGTTGGACTTAGATGTTATGTTGAAATATTACCCTTATGTTTCGATATCGTTTAGTTTCGCTCACGTGTCGTCGGAAGCGACTCGCCGCGAGGCAGAGTTGCAGCGCTTGGTGCGCGCGTGGGAAGACTTTGACACCAAGAAGAGAGCCGTCGAGGAATGGGCGTCTCGAGCAGAGGCATTGCTCGCCGACAACAGGGTCGACTCCAAACAGGCCGTCGACTTCCACAAGAGATTCTTCCAGGGCGCCGACGAGAGAGCCGTGTCGGAACTCGTTCGTTCGGGAAGAGAGCTTGTCGAGGTTTGTAAACTTGTTTGATTACGCCCTTAATTATACAATCTATCGTCTATAAGGCAAGGGTTAATAGGATTTTATTCAGCTAGTGCCCTTTACCATCCATTTATATTTCATTTATCCTTTATCTCCACTTATAATCAGGTGGAATGACAGTTAAGCACCGATTACACAGGTAGACAATTTTCTCGTAAACTGAGAAGCTATAACTTTCAAAAATACATACCTGCTAAAATTTTTGTCTAGGGGCTCTGGTCTGCTGGTCAGTGGTACTCGACTATCAGGTCCTTATCAGTAAACTATAGCTGAATATGGTATTATTTTCTCATCTCTTCATCTCTTCGCTCAGTTGGTGAACGAACAGGACCGGCCTGGAATAGTTCACTCGGTAGAAGATCTACAACGACGGTGGCGCGATCTGCTGGACCGCGCACCTCCTCACCTCATGCGGCTGGAGTTCCGTCTGGACGAGGCGGTCTTCCATCACTGCATCAAGGACATCGAGAAGGAAATCGTCTACGAGGAACAGGTGAGACTCTTTATTTTTTTACACGTCAGATCCTTATTGGAGTGTATATCACTTAAAACCGGTTACACCGAAAATTTTCAGTTTCAAAATTAGTGTTTTTATAATGCGGTATTATTTCAACTATATTAAACTATTTAATCTAATACTTTTTTGTATACTCATATTACTGTTTGAATAAATATTGAGTTTTTGCCTATATGATCTGAGATGAAAAACTATATAAATTCACTGTTGTGATGCTTATTATTCAGATATTTTCAGTGTTTGTAAAAATATTGCAGCTAACATAGCTGCAATTTAAATATTCCGGATAAAATAAAACTGTAACATCAATCATACGCAACGTAAATAAATCTTAACGTAACATAACACTTACTTGTCCCACTGCTGGGTTCGGGTCTTCTCTCACACTAAGAGGGTTTATGGCCATGGTCCACCTCGCTGCCGCGATGGCCAATTGCGGGTTGGCAAACTTCACTCACCTTCGAGAACATTTTGAAGAACTGTCAGTATGCAGGTTTCCTCACGATCATTCACCCAAACAAGTGATAATTCATTTGTATGAATACCGAATTAAGAAATCTTACCAATAATATAATAAATACTACACACACTCACTCTAGTAAATTCTCGCTATCACTCTGGGCAGACTGGTAGAGAATGTCATTAGGCAATAAGTTTTTGCCCTTGTATCCCTTAAGATGTTGCAAATTAAATAAATATTTTTTTATTCAGGCCTACAATCAGAGCGACGATGCAGACGGCATCCTCATTCGCAACGAGGAGTACTTCCGCAACCAGGGCAAGGTGATGCAGGTGGAACACTGTCTCCAGAACCTGAGCAAGATAGCCTCAAGCTACAGACACCAGACCGGAGACACGGCGCTCGAGGAGTCGCTGCGACGGTGTGAGCAGCAGTGGGAGGGCACCGTGAAGAGAGTGGAACACTTCAGGCAGCAGCTGCAGCGGATCCCGGCGAAGTGGGACGCGTACAGACAGAAGTTCGCTGAGATGGAGCGCTGGATGAACCACGTTGATAAGACTATGGATAGTATTGTGAGAGAGGTAGACTCGGCTGAAGCTTTTGAGAGAGAGAAGACGATATTCCAGGTAAGTGATTGATTTTGTGTACATTTATATGTTTTAAGTAAGATTTTATTTTTAAATTTGTATAGGTTTTATGAGGTTCCTTGCTAATTTGGACTCTTTTTATGCTTGCCTCGGACACAGCTAAGGGAACTAATGGTAATTATATTCACGCAAAAAATATTATGTTCAGCAAGTGTAACTTTTTAAGATAAGTAAATGTTATTGATTATTTTCTTAAAAAAAAAAAAATATTTTCTTAAATATATTATCTGTATAAAAAAGTTCTTATTCGTTTTATATACATAATATTAACCAGGCACAAATTAATATAATATCGTTTGAATCTAATTTATAGAACATCTGTCGTGAAGCCGATAAGAAGCGGGAAGACATGAAATGGCTCGTTCAAACTCTGGACATGCTCTCCAACCACTGCTCCGACACGGAAGCTCAGGAGGAACAAGTAAAACTAGAGAATCTCATAGCTAGATACAAGAATTTAATACCGACCATAGAAATCACTATGATAAAGACAGAAACGTACACGCGGTGCTACACTTACCGACGTGAAGTGCATGAAATTATTTGCATCTTAGAAAGCGCTAAACAACAGGCGAAGGTTGAACCTGAGATGCAATCGCTGCAACACGTTGAACAATTAGTACTAGAACAACAAGCGGCGGTGCAGAAACTCGACCGTCAGCGACCATCGGTCATGTCCATGCTTCAACGAGGCAAGGAGCTTATAAGAGATGCCAACGCTCCGGCTTTCGTCCGCGAGGACGTAAGGAACCTAGAAAGTGGCTGGACTACCGCTTACGATTCTAACACTGAACGACTTCATAAGCTCCGTGACACGCAGAAGGTGTGGTCGAATTATGAATACCAGAAGGAGGAGCTGTTATCAAATATTGACAAATTCGAGAGTTATGTCGCTCACCCAGGTCTAGAACTGGGTGTCAGTAATATCAGCCGAGAACTCCAGGAGACACAAGCGATAAATGCAGAGCTTGAGAAAGCTAAAGCTGAAAAATTACCTCAGTTACAACAAGCCTATGCTGAGCTGCAAACACTTACAGCAAATAAGCCTAAGCCAGTTATTGAAAGTGATTTGGTGACGATTGAACGTAAGCTTGGTAGAGTGCAAGACGAGGTGCAACATAAGGTAGAGCATTTAGAAAAATTCAACGAGGAATGGGTAAAGATTGAACACAAACTGGAACATATTCGTGAATGGATCAAAAAGGAGAGCCCTGCTCTTATATCTCAAATTCAGTCTGAAAATATTACTCCCGAGGAACGTGTAGAAAAATCACAGGCGTTGCAGAAAGTTATAGATGAAAAATTAGAAATTATTCGAGGCATTGCAGATCAAGGTAGTAAATTAGCAGCTGAGCATCGCGTGCATGATGCTAATAGACTAAAAGGAGAAATCGTTCTGTTAGAAAAAATGATGGCCGATCTTAAACGATCTACAGAACATACGACTAAAGTAGTCCAGCATGATTTAGCCAGCTGGCAAAAGTATCAAAAGGGTGTTGCTGAAATCAAGCCTTGGATTGAGGAAGCTGAAATAAAATTAGGTAACATACCTAAACCTTCAACGTTGCCCGAAGCGCAACAATTACAACAACAATCTAGAGCTCTGATTGCTGACTGTGATAAGCAGCTAATGAACTTACAAATTTTGTCTAGTGTAAGTCACCAACTTTCTGGAAAAACTAGTGCCCCTGATGAAGTAGATGCCATCCATTCTAGGTGGGCTATAGTTCATGATTTAGCTGATCAGTGGAACAATAAACTAGAGAAACTCGTTATTAATTGGGACAACTTCGAACGTGAAGCAGAAAAGTTAGAAACATGGATTGAAAACGGCGAGAAATTGCTCAGTAGTAGAGTTATTAATATTGATACTCCACAGGTTGAAAAACTGGATAGAGAGCTCAATAAACTAAAGTCTTTCGGAAACGAAATATCACAACAACAAGCAAAAATAATAAGCTTGTCACAAACTTGTGACAACATTTGTCATAGTATTCAGCCCGAAGGTGCTACTCTACTGAAGAATAAAGTTGCTGATATTAAGCTCAGAACTAATGCTCTCGCTGAAACTGTTAGAACGAGAGTAAATGAACTGTCCGATAAAATCATTGTAAAACAAGAATTCTTGACCAAGTTACATAATTTTGATAACTGGATAACAGACTTCAGAAGAAAAACTGAAAGTTATGATCAAATCGCTGCTGACAAAGTTGAACCAACATTACAATCTATGCACGTACTGCTACAAGAGCATGCCCAGAAAGCTCCCGAGTTTACAGAAATTTATAACGAAGTCAAAAATATGACCCTTGCTTCCCATCCCGATGAAGTTCGTTCTTTGAGTGATACTTATTCTAATATTGCCGATCATTACCAAATAATCGAATCGAATATACAACAAAACAAGAGTGTACTACAAAAGTGGTCCGACCTTCTTAATTGGTATGAAGATAATAAGCAGCAACTCGGTCATATTCAATACCAAATTGAGGGACAAAAGCTAACACCTGAAAGTTATGAAGTCTTAATGCAAGAGCTTGTTAATATTATAACTAAAATACCTGAATGGAAGAGTAATGTTGTATTGCTAGATGGACCTTCTCGTGTAAAAGTAACAGATTCAAACACGGGTAGAATGATATCTCCAATGAGTTTAGTGAAAGAAATTGAAGTGAAAGCAGACACCTTATTAAATCAAGTAACATCAAAGAGAGATCTTGTACAGAAAGTTGGTGCTAGGTGGGACAAATTTAATATCCAACATAAAGCATTAGCTGATGTGCTACAGACAGTTCAGTCAACACTTAATGATATGGCACAGAAACCAGTACCATTGACTGAAGGAACAATACAAGATATGACTGAAAAGTTAGATAGCTTAGATGCAGAGTTGAAAGAAAAACAGTCCATAAGAAAAGAGCTGAGAGAGGAAGGGTTACATTTAATGCGAGAAGATCAGCCAAATATGGGTACAATACAGAATGCTCTTTCTGCTGCAGATAATAGTTGGGACCAAGTCGTCAATTGCGTTCGTGATACAAAGAACAAGTATATACTGTTATCATCAACATTACAGGAATTAAAGAACTTCTCTGTTGCTTTTGATAGAGAAATGAGCAGGGCTGAACAGTTGTACAATGAATGCAAAGATGCTCCTAATGATTACATTCAAACAGCACAATCCCTGGATAAAGCCAAAAAGAGTTACGAAATTCTAAAACGATCCAAGGGATTGTTAGATCAAATGGATGTTATCAAGCAGTCAGTCTTAAAACAGGCTTCAACTTTGGGAGGTTTTGATACTACACCTTTAGAGGAATCGTTTTTGAACTCCCAGACACATTGGGAAAAAGTCAATGATGCCATAATAAAGAGAATTCAAGATTTAGAATCACAACTCATTGTTTGGCGACAGATCGATGATACTAAAAATCAGGTTGTCACATGGTTGAGCGAGACAGGTCAAAACTTGGCAAATGCTTGTGATAACTTAGAAATTAGGTTTGGTCAAAGTCATCTTACCAAATATAAAGAGGAGTTGCCATTATATCAAGGTTTAAGAAATAGCATAAAGGCCAAGTGTGAACAAATCATTAATCTGAATAAAAATATTCCACCTGGACAAGTGACTTCAATTATTGATTATCTGGACAACGAATTTGAAGCATTGAAATCATTAGCTCAGAATTTGGACAGTGCAGTATCTTCTTTAGAAACAAAAGAAAATAAACTTAAGGACAGCATTAAACGTTTGTCCGATAATGTAAGCAAAATTCGCGATGATATAATAAAATGCGATGACATGTCAGGTGATAATGCAAAAATATTAGATCGCTTGAAAAAGTGTCAATTATGCAAAACTGAATTACAAAACTTAAGTGATGAAATTGATAATCTGTCCCAAAATGTATCTGAGATGAATGCCAATTACCCAGGTTTCTATGAATCACTTGTACCAAAGGAGTTGAGTACATTACAAAAAAGATTTGAAAGTGTGTTAGTACATGCCAACAAAACTGAAACAACGCTTTTAACATTCTTACAAAAACTGTTTACTGATAAGCTAAGTATGTTCAATAGGAATTTGAAAATGTTGGATGATAAAACGAGATGGTGCGTTCCAGATGTGACAAGTGATAAGTATAATTTAGAAGTTAAATGCGCAGCCCTCGCTGATGTTGAAAATGGTATTGCGGACTGCAAAACGAAAGTTACGGAATTAAAAGAAGCTTGCGAAATTCTACGCGTTGTTGCTGAACCAGCTTGTGCTCAAGAAGCAGCAGTGCAAACAGAAAAAGCTCAAAAGAATTTGGAAGTATTGACTGCAAATTATGAAGAAATTAAAAATAGATTACAAGACAATATTAAAGCCTGGCAAGATTATGAAACATTATTAGAAAGTGTATCAGAGTGGTTAAAAGATAAAGAAAATAGAGTTAGACAAGAAGCTGTGAGCCTGCACGATTTAAAAGAAATTGATGTTAAAATATCCGAAATTGACAACCTAAACAGAGAAATAAAGGAATACAATCGTGAGATCAACAGACTTACCGAAATTGGTGATGATATTTTGTCCCGTAATCCTGATTCACGTGTTTTGCAGTACATAAACCATTTAGTAACTAGATACCAGACAGTTGAGAAGTTTATGGACAGTCATCTTAAGCGACTAAAAGAATTGAAAGACAATAAAGGAAAATATGAGAAGACTATAGCTGAGTTTAAAAATTGGCTGCAAGATGCTAACGCTAAGATTGCTGACTTAGCAGCAATGAGTAAGCATGCTAAACCTAATGCGGCTGATTTAGAACAAGTAAAGAGGTTGAATGACAATAAAGAGTTAGGACAACGATTGCTTAATAATGCGGTTGAATCAGGCGAATCCTTGTTTAGTGGCATAACTCCAGAAGGACGTGAACAAATCAGAAATGAACTACGAAACTTACGAGATTGCTTTGAAGATTCGGTCGATTCTCTTAACAATGTAATTAAGGATATTGAAACAACTATTAATAAAAGGTCATCATTTGACGATACCTTCAATCAAGTTCAAAAATGGATTTCAGATAAAGAAAAAGAACTCGGTGAATTTAAATTATGTCCTACTTTACCAGAAAAGAAAGCTCAACTTCATTCAAATAAAATCTTACACCAAGAAGTCGAGTTACACCAATCCATGCTGTCTCAACTTACCGAAAAGATCAAATTAATGCCAGATGAAGAGGCTGAAAAGAGTCTTTCAAAAATTATTGAAAGACACACTAACATGGCCAAAGAACTTGAACGAAGGATCTCTACATGCGAGGCTCATGTAGCTGACCATGAGAAATATGTCCAAATGTTTGAAGAGACTCGTGATCGTCTTAACCACATCGTAGCCGAAAATAGTATGTTAAACTATGTCGTGGTCACACAAAAAGACGACGTGGATTCAAAAATTATTGCCATTGAAAAAGTCACGTCAAAGGGGAAAGAAGTTGATAAAGCTCTTGGAAATTTGAAGACGCAACTGCACTCAGTGCTTGAAACTACTAGCTCTAATGGACATCCAGTTCTAATTAGTGAATTTGAACAACTGAAAGGAACTTGGGATCAATTTGCAAAGCAGTGCGAGGAACATGACAAAAAATTAAAGGAGACACTGAAACAGTGGAATGAGAGTCAAAAAACACTTGACGAATTAGAAGACTGGCTAAAAATAAAAGAAAATCAATTAAGAGATCAAAGCTTAAAGAGTAATCTCGAAGCAAAAGTAGCTCATTTACAAAAAGTAAAAGAAATTCAAACTGAGTTAACATCTAAAAATGCGGAGTTCACTGCGTTAGGTGACACAAAACAAAATGTTACAAGTGAATCAGAATTGACAACTAAAACTTCTAAACTGGCAACGAGATACCATACTTTGAATAACCTTGTAAACGAAATTATATCCAAATATGAGGTATTTGTTTCGGAACATCAAACCTTTGAAAACGAGTATAATGAGATGGAAAGTTGGCTTATGAGCATGCTCGGTGAATTGCAAGATTTGAATGAAATAGTGGGTGACTACGCTGTTTTGCAAGAGAAACAAAATAAGGCCAAAGAACTATACGAAACAAGAAATAAGAAAACTCCTGTATTTGAAGAATTTCTGAGTTTAGGTGAAAAATTATACGCACATACTAGTCCAGATGGCAGAGAAGTTATTCGACAGAAAATACGCAAAATACGAACACTATGGGACAGTTTTGGCGATAGCTTCCAAGAAACTGTAAATAAATTGGATCAGTGTCTGTTGCAATTTTCAGATTTTTCATTGGCACAAGAACAGCTGACTAAATGGCTTAAAGATGTTGAAAGAGCTATGCAACGTCACACGGAGCTAAAGGCTTCTTTAGAAGAGAAAAAGGCACAATTACAAAATCACAAAATTATGCATCAAGAGATAATGACACATCAGCAGTTAGTTGAATCCGTATGTGACAAGGCCCAACAATTAGTTGATCAAACTCATGATGCTTCATTAAACGTGTACTTACAATCAATAAAGCAGTTATTCCAGAACATCGTTACTAAATCTCAAAATCTTCAAGATAATTTGGAAGATTGTGTTAAACGACATGAAGACCTTGTTCGCCTCATCCAGCAATATAAGGAGTGGCTTGGATCACAATCAGAAAAACTTCTAGATATAGAGAATGCAACTGGAGAAAAACCGGAAATTATTAGAAAATTGCAATCAGCTATTGCTATGAAAGATATTGAAAAGGTAGGTTCTAGTAAATTAGATGAAATTCGTGCAATATTTGCTATTGTGAGCAAGAGTACTTCAGAGGCTGGTAATGCAGCTATCAAAGCTGAAATTGACAACTTACATGATCAGTTACGTAATGCGATAGATAGTATAACTACATCTGAGCAAAAACTAAATCATACGTTAGAAATTTGGAATAAATTTGATTCTTCTATTGAGTCTATATCTGAATGGCTAAAGGACATGGAGTCGAAATGTCGTGATCAAACACTTTGCTCGAGTTTACAGGAAAAAGAAGCACAACTGCAAAGGTACGTTAGTCTTCGTAACAGCATTCACGCCAAAGAAAAGGATATAGATGCATTCGTAGATGAATCTCATAACCTTATTCAGTTAAGTGGCGTAGAAAGGCTTAAACCTCTTGTCACCCAAGTTAGTAGTCGTTATCAGCAGCTGCATTTGATTTCAAAAGATATTGTGAACCATTGGTCAGAGCTGGTCACAGATCACAAAAAATATGTTCAACTTCGAAACGAGTTTGACTCGTGGTTAAAACCTTTAGAAGAACAATTATCTCAAATGATAACTAAAGAAGATAAACTCAGTATCGAAAGTAAAGGTAACAAACTTCAAGTCTTTTTATTAGAAAGGGATAACGGTGAACACAAAATGGGTATTTTAACAACAGCAGGTGATAAAGTTCTTCCTGAAACAGCTGCAAATGGCAGAGAAAATATCCGAGCAGAAATCAGAGTTCTTAGAGAAAGATGGGATAAACTTAATGACAGCATTCTACAACAACAAAAAGAACACGAGTCTCAGACGTTACAATGGTCAAGTTACCAAGACGTCTTACAACAGACTTTGTCATGGCTTGACGAAAAAGAAAAAGTTGTGGACTCAGAAGAAAAGGCTACCCTCAATTCAGCTCAAGAGATAAAATCGAAACTTTTGAAAAACAAGACTTTATTACAAGAAATATATTCGCATAAAAGAGTTATTGAAACAGTCACCGAAAAAGCAAAGACTGTGGCTGCTAGTATGCATTCCGGTAAAGAAGAGAATGTTGAAATGACGTCTATTATACAATCAGTTTGGGACAGGTATAATGCACTTACTAACAGGTTATCAGGAATAATAGACAAACATGAAAGTACTTACGAAATATACCAACAGTTTGCTGATCAACAAAAATCTCTTCAAGATTACCAAAAACACTTGTGGGATCGTTTGCATCTTCTGTCCGACTTCACTGGCAATAAAGCTGCATTGCAAAGTAAACTTGTAAAAATACAAGAATTATTAGATGCGTTACCAACAGGAAACAACAAGTTGAAGATTTTGGGAGACCTTATTAATAACAGTGGTTCTAAATTATCACCAAGAGGAAGGGAGGGTATGTCACGAGAATTGGGACTCCTTAGAGCAGACTTAGAAAAATTTACTGCTACTGTACACGATGTAAAGCGTGGTATTGAAGATAAGATTCAGCAATGGATTGAATTTGACAGTGCCAGTGACAGATTGCAACATTGGTTGAGTGACACAGAAATGAGTCTCAAAACTTATACACCAAAAGCAACCTTGGAAGAAAAGGTGGATCAACTTAATAAATATCAGGTATGTATGCATTTTAAAATATTTTTTTTGTACATCGCTTAATAACCTAGAGTAAGGGTCTTCTATGGTAAATGGTCACTTACGCCCATGGACATCTAGCAACACTTAAAACATCATCGACACCTTTTTAAACCCGAAGAAAGCATAGACCCGTTTGTTACTGACTTTCATTGCTACTGAATACACTATTGATTCTGTGACAAAGATGTAAATAACATAAATAAGGAAGGCATGTAAAAATAACTCTTAACGCCATACACGAGTAGAAGTCGGGATTGTTGTTGTGAGTGCCCTCCAACAGAATCATAGCCTCTTCCAGAACTCGACTTCTTAAAAGATCGATGAAATACGTACGCCCCTAATTACTTTATAAATGTATGTAATTTAATATTCACAAATTTTGAACAGGAGTTAACTAAAGTGATTGATAATCACGAAAATGATTTGACTGCAGTCAAAAGCTTGGGTGAAGCATTGGACCAAGTAAGAATTAGAAGGAAAA
Source organism: Perichares adela (assembly GCA_018251795.1). NCBI lineage: Eukaryota > Metazoa > Arthropoda > Insecta > Lepidoptera > Hesperiidae > Perichares > Perichares adela. Next base: position 23,391 of record DWPQ01000003.1, read on the forward strand.
TGAAAAGTTCTACTTTACCGGCACTGTAGGGTGTAGTCTAATTTTCAGTAGTCAATCTAATTTCACGAAAAGTAATTTTTGTTACTGTTATACAAAATTCCTGTTTTCCTCTAACCAAAAAAAACAATATTCTACTGGCAATTACGCCGTTACTATTACTGCTCTAATTACTTCTGTTAAATCGTTTGACTAATAATGTATTAGACGCATCGGTTGCAGCATTGTGAATTATCTTTTAGTAAAGGACAAACGGATACAATTTTACGAATAATATAACTATCTAAGTGACGATACTAATAGTAGTTGTCGTAGTTTAGTTAATAACTTAATAACGCATATGGTATATATTGTAAATTGTGTTTAAACTATAACTCAAGAACGATTACCTTTCAGGCAATTTTGGCTAATCTGAAGAAAACAGAAAATGATGTGGATAAATTAACGGATGAGTTCAGTGATCTTATTGAAAACTGCAATGATACAAGAATCACTATGAATTTGCAACAAATGACATCTCGTTTTCAATCTGTACATTCTACTGCAAAAGAATTGGTAAAGAAATGTCAACAAGCAGTTAACGATCATAATGCTTATCAAGAAAAGTATAATCAATGTACAGAATGGATCAAAACTGCACAGCACAAATTTAATGATTGCCAAAAGAGCATATCTAATACTCCCGAGGGTATTAATGCAAAACGAGAAAGCCTTAACGATTTACTCTCTCAGAGACGCACCGCCACTCTTCTCGTGAACAACACTTTTGAATTAGGAGAGAAATTGTATCCTTCTACTTCTCCTGAAGGCAAAGAATTGATTGAACAACAACTGCAAGATGTACAGCAAGCTCTGGATAATTTGTATGATAACATTACCAAAGCTGAAAGAGATTTGGATTCAGAGCTAAATAAATGGTCATCCTTTGAAGATAATCTAAAGACAGTACAGGAATGGTTAACATTGGCTGATAAAAACCTTCCTAAAGAAATCCAGTTAAGAGCAACACTTGATGAAAAACGTAATCAATTAAACGTTTACAGAACCTACCTTCAGGACGCTATTGCTCATCAGCAAGACATTTCTGATCTAGAAATTCGATCACAAAGTTTACCTGACTTCAATAAGGACATTGCTAAAGAAATAAGTAAACTTAAACAAAGACATGAATCGATCCTCTCTCGAGCCAAATCATTCGTTGAACAATATGAAGCTATAGTTAACAATCACCAACAGTATAGCAAGGCTGTTATGGATCTTCAGGAATGGGTAGAAGCCACTCATAATACAGCTCAATTATGGGGTGACGTGAATTTAGAAAGAGTTGCTTTGAGTAGTAATTGTGAGAAACTTAAATCATTGCAAATAAATTTGCCTGAAGAAAAGAATCGCATCGACAAAATACGCTCTTTGGGTGAAAAAGTTCTTCCCGGTACGGTGAGCACTGGACAGGCCAACATTAGAAATCAAATAGATGCTTCTCATCAGGAATGGGAAGGGTTAGTCTCATTTATAAACAAAACGATTGAGTCTTTAGAAAATAAAATTCAACAATGGAACGAATATGAGAACATGAAAGATCAATGTTTGTTGTGGATTAGAAATACGGACACACAGATACACGCTGTAGACTTAAAGGCAACCTTACCCGAAAAACAAGAGCAATTCAATAAATTCCAAGAATTACAAGGTGAGGTTCGTGCCAAGGAATTGGAAATTGATAATATAACTGAGAAGGCTCAATCTCTATACACAGGTGTTTTAGGACCTCGCGGTTCACAAATATCTGATCTAACTGTGAAATACCAAGCTTTGTCCCAAAAAGTGAAGGACTTAACTAACAGATGGCAGCAATATGTAAAGACCCACCAAGAATTCACAAGCAATGTTGCTGAATGCTCTCAATGGATTGAAGAATTAAGAGATAAATTGGACTTCTGCGCAGATTTGAGTTCGTGTTCTCAGGACGATTTAGAGACAAAATTAGTTTTGATTCAGAATTTGCTGTTGACTAAAGATGAAGGATTCACGAAAGTTCAATCCCTGGTTGAGTTAGCACAAAACGTCATGGCCAACACTGCTCCATCAGGTCATGACGCTATTAACAACTCGTTGGTAGCTTTGCAAGAACAGTGGTCTGCATTATTGTCCAGGATGATCGAAACAAAGAACATGTTAGATGACTCAGTAACGAAATGGGCTGGATTCTTGGAACAGATACAGCTTATAGAAAAGAGTAACACTTGGCTTGAAAATATGTTAGCTGAATTATCTCCATTTGAAACTTCCTTGTCTGACAAACGAGCTCAGCTTGAAAAACTTAAAGAAGTTGAGGAAAAAGCACGTTGTGATCGTATTGATGTAGATACTTTGAAGTCTAAAGCAGCTGAAATGCTAGCTAGTGGTCAACAAAATCAAGTGGCTTCCAAAGCACAAGAAACCTTAAATAAATTTGATTCTCTCTATGATAAGGTCAAAAAGCTTTTAGCGGATCGTGAAGAGCAATACAAGGATCACAGGTTGTACAAGGAAGCGCATGATGAACTTATTCAGTGGCTTAGCAGAGCTAGAGAAAAGGTACCATCGTTGAAATCTAAACCATTGAGTGATAAATTAGCTATTGAAAACTCTGTTGCTCCACTTGATGCTCTTATTAATAAACAAGCTCAAGGAGAATTATTATTGGAACATCTTCAACATACTGGAGAGGTTGTTCTCGCCAGCACCTCACCTGAGGGACAAACCATAATTAAGAATGAAATGAAAGCACTGAAAGAGAGCTTTGATGACTTATTTAATGAGATTAAAAAACAAAAGAGTCAACTAGAACATACAGTTAATCAATGGCGGGAATATAAAGATGAATACGAAAGGTTATCTGACTGGCTTCAGCAAAAAGAAATCCACATTAAAAATCATAAGTTAGCGCTACTTGGAACTGCAAAAGAAAAGGGTGCTCAAGTTAACGAAGTGAAAGAAGTTGTTGATCAATTGAATAAGGGCAAGGCAGATATTGATAACTTCAATGCTTCAGCGTCCGGTCTTCTTTCTTCTCACCTCGACACCTATGTGAACAATCAATTGAGACATCTTAATTCTAGGTACCAAGTCTTGGTCAATATGGCAAACGACGTTCTCAAGAAGGTTGAGACAAATTATGAACAACACCAAAACTATGATGACAATTATGTGAAAACTAAAAAATGGATTGATGATGCCTGGGATATTACTCGATCAGGTAGTGATACTGGGAGCAACAGCAGCAAAGAAGCTTTACAGAAACGTTTAGAGCAAATTGAGGATCTCTTAAAACGCCGAGAAGAAGGCCAAAATCTGGTCCATGCTACTATCAACAGCGGAGAAAAAGTCCTTAGAAACACCAGGTCAGACGGTAAAGATAAGATTAACACTGAATTGAAAGAATTACAAAACGAGTGGGATCGATTGGTCAAAAAGATGACAACAGCAAAGGTACATCTCGAAACTGCATTACTCCAATGGGCTGACTACAGTTCTAGTTATTCGCAGCTACAGCAATGGATTTCTGACAGAGAAGCAAAGCTTCAAGAAGTGTGTGAGCAAAAGGTCGCCAAGTCGAAAAAAGGCCAAGACCGTCTAGCCGGTCTCACTACCGGCCTGAGCCTTGGCGAACGCAAAGCCACACTCCGTCAAACAAACAATATTGTGCAAGATATCGTTTCGTTTGAACCCATGATTCAGTCTGTAACTTCTAAGGCTTCGGAACTTATGCAACAAGCTCCGGCGTCTGAAATTACCAGCAAATACGAAACGCTTTCTAAACAGGCCAAAGATTTGTATGAAAAACAGAAGGAAACAGTAGAACAACACCAGGCATTCATTGATGCTGGTTCAGATTTTGTCCAATGGATAAGAGCTGCTAAGGAAAAGTTAGGGAAGTGCTCGGATGCGACTGGAGATAAGGAGTCTCTGAGCAGCAAGATATCTCAACTCAAAGTATTGGAAAGTGAACTACCGGAAGGACAAGCGAAACTTCAAAAGGCTCTTGAACAGGGTGAGATATCATGTGGCTTAGCCGATGAAGAAGATAGGGAAGAGATTGAAGAAGAAGTAGCTCTTATGCAAGAAGAATATGATACCTATGTGTAAGTATTGTTAAAAAAGTCTATTTTGAAAATAAAAATTAAATACATGTTATTTATATTTATTTTATTGTTTTATGGACAATTACGGTTTTTTCATTTGGTTTTATTTACAGGGAACAATTAAACAACACAAAATCTCTGATAGAAGGAGGTGTCGTAAAGTGGACAGAGTACGAAGAGCAATACAAGGAAGCCTTGGATTGGTTGTCTAAGACTGAGAAACTAGTTCAATCATTTAACAAGCTGCAGAATAACTTAGAACAGAAGAAAGTCGTTCTTGAAGAGTTCCAGGTTTGTATTTGTATTAACATAATCATAAATAACTAACTAACTAGTTCAACTTACGACTTAAAAATGAAGAACAAGATTCCAAACCTCATTTATATGTCTGTAATACCTTAGGAGATGTGAGTATGTTAGCGTTATTCATTTATTTATAACTTGTAGCAAGGTGGCGTTTATATTATTTTTCATCCCAATTCTTATCTGCCACGTCAGATTACGATCTCCTGGTAAAGAAGGTTTAAAAGCTTAGTCCACCACGCTGGCTAAGTACGAATTGGTAGACATTACAGACTTTCGAAGGTGCCTTCGAGAACATTACAAAGATCTCTCAGATATGCAGGTTTAACGATATTGTTCTTCACCGAAGCAAATGATAATTACTTGACGTTCTTTCAAACTGGAGGTGGAAACCAACGTTCAAACTTAGCTATTACCCGGTTTTTTGCTATTATATACAACATACATATGTAACATCCCATAATTGTCCCACTGCTGGGCTCTAGTCTCCTCGCACACTGAGATCTGGCCATGCTGGCCAAGTGCTGGTTGGCTTTACACTCAATACTTCACACGCCTTCGAGAACATTACGGAGAAATCTAAGTAGTGCAGGTTTCTTCACCATGTTTTCTTTCACCGAATCAAGTGATAATTAATTTGTAAAAAAGACTAATTTAGAAAGTTATTAATGCGTACCGGATTCGATCACATAACCTCCCGTTCGGGAGATCACCGCTTCTATGTAAATATGGTTATGCTGACTGTTGCTTCTACGACTGTTTTAATTACAGGGCCACCTCCAAACACTATTCGACTGGCAAGCGGAGCTGGACAAACTCAACGTGCGCGCACAGACACTGCTAGAGACGTGTGCAGACACACGCGTGTCTAACGGCATAACGCAACTGACCACTAAGTACAACGCGCTTCTGTCGCTCGCCAAGGAGGTGATGAAGAGACTCGAGCTGCATTACCAGGTCAGTATTTGTAATGGTAGAAACACTGTTTAATTATTCCTCACCGACGAAGATCAAAACGATTTGTGTTTTATTCTCTGAATCTTGAAATGATATTTGAATTAATTTTTAAACGCTTAGTCAGGATAGTGATGATAGACCAACGAATCTGTGACTGTATTGGAATAAAATCGTACGAAAACGCTAAATTTGTACAAGTTGCAGTGAGTGCAATCTTAAATGCATTACCTAGGTGCTGCTATTTCTATTCAAGACTCCAAACTTACAGTAGTCATTTAGACTAGTCGATGATCTTAGTCTATTAGATTACGTCCCAAGTTAGTAATTTATTTTTAATTATACAGCACGTATAGCACAATTTGTTTCTTAATCTGCAGGAACATCAACAACACAATGCCTTATACGGAGAATGCCAAGACTGGCTCGACAGGACCCGCGAAAAGCTTAACCAATGCGCTGAAATACCGAACACCTTGCAAGAAGTTAACGGTAAACTAAACACCGTCAAACTTCTCCGCCAGTCATTAGAGCAAGGTCAAAACAAGCTGAGGTACCTACTGGAACTGAAAGAGAAGGTAATAATGAACACGGAGCAGGCTGGTGCCGCCAAGATACAAGAGGACACTGATAACCTGAAACAGGAGTTTGATAAGCTGATAGCTGACTTACAAGATGTGAGGAATAAGCTGACGAACAGAGCCGCGCAGTTCGATGATATATCCAAGGTGAGAGTGCATGTTTTACTAGCATGTGATGATATTTTAATCTTTGTAAGTATATGAAAAATAAAATAAAATTTAATAGTAATTGTTAATAATATTATTTATTTAATAATAATTAAAATATTTTATTTATACCAAAAATAGTACACATTTTTGCGTCATATTTCTGTTAAATTACGCTTTTATATTCTTCTTATTTAAAAAAAATGTATACATATAACTATAAGGACCAATATACGGTTCTAAATTTACTTTCAATTTAGAATCGTTTTAAAAATGTCATCTCATAGATATTTATTTTATGTTCCTACTTTTACGTTTGGTGTTTTTGTTTACAGATCCACAAGCTCCTCGTAGAATGGCTAGATGATATTGATCAGAAGATTCAATCAGACGATTCTCTCCTGAACGATCTGTCGGAGAAAAAGGCCAAACTAGAGAAGTTCAAAACGTTTAACCGGGACATAGAGTCCCACAAGGATCTGGTCAACAAATTGAACGAAAAGCTCAAGGAGGATGCCTCGTTGAAGTCCAAAGATATAGAAGACACCTTAAAACGTTATGAAGACATCAAGAAAACCGTTAATGAGATGATTGTGGTGAGTTTTATTAAATTTATTTTGAATACATATTAATGGTTGATATAATAAAATTACTTATAAGTAATGTACGATAACTAACTTTACTAGCTTTATTTGCTGTAACTACACAAAATCTTTCAATGACTCTCAATGTTCTTATTGAAAGTATTTATTTATTTATACTTTATTGTTTAAATACTATGTGTTGCAAAAGGTGAAATTAATGCTAAATAGCATTCTCCGAAACTCAATTTTGCGGATGTGTAGAGAAATAATAAGATGGTACTTACAATAAAATGAAATAAAGAAAAGCAAATAAATAGTATTTTGTTTACTTCTTCTTTATTGTTATTAACAAAACGTGTTAATTACAGAAACTAGAGGATTATGTCAACTCCCACATTCAGTATAAGGAATCCTACGACAGCTTCTATGACTGGATCCGCAACTGCAAGGTCGAAATCCAGCAATGTTCCGACTCGCACGGGGAGAAAGAAGAAGTGCAGAAGAAACTAAAGAATGTAAACAAGATCATATCATCGCTCCCCAAAGGCGAGGCCTTGCTTCAGAAGGCTATTAAATTAAGCGAAGCTGTACTAAAAACAACAGGCAACGAAGGCAAAGATAACATCAATCAAGAAATTAAGCAACTGAAGATTGAGTGGGAGAACTTGCAGCAGATCTGCAAGGATACTAAAAAATTACTGGAGAAATGTCTATCGGCCTGGTCCGACTTCCTGGAGACCTCGGAGAAGATGAGCAAATGGGTAAAGGAGTTCGACGGAAAATTGAATAAGGTGCAAAAGGTAGACAAGATCACGCCCGAGTACTTGGAGAAGTGTCGTGTAAGTATTATTATTCTAAAGTTAATTGATTATAGATTTTTTTTATGTTAGTAGCCTACGAACGAGCAGACGAATCGCTGACGGTAGGCGGTCACAATGACTAAAGGAATTACCGACGCGTTTATTGGCCAAGGCTCGAGCGGAATACAAACTTACTGTTGAATGTACTGTTCAATGTGTTACAGAAATATTTAATTAAGAGTTATTAAATTGTTTGACAGTGTGATTTATAATGTGATTTTCTTTTATATTTGTAAAATTTCAATATTACTTTACAGGATCTATTAGCCCAAGCATTAGCGAACAAACACGTTCTGGAAGAACTTAACGACAGATGCGAAAACCTTATGGAGCTCAGCGCGTGTGCGTGGGTTCGCGATAAGACAGTTAACTTGCAAACAGAGTACACGTCTCTATTAACAAAGATCCAAGGTTTAGTTTCCAACGGTGAAAAGAATTTATCAGATCACACGGAGTTTATAAAAGCAAAAGAAGAGCTGCAACAATGGTTGGAGACTGCACACGGTACTGTGCAAGATTCGATCGGTGTCGGTGACATTGATACCACGAAAGATAAACTTGAAACAATTAAGCTTGTTAGCAATCGCATGACTGAAGGACACCACTTATTAGTAGTGTTGCAGGAAGCCTTCAAAAAAGCTCTTAACAATACCCCGCCCGAAGAACAGGACGGTTTGCGTAATGATGTGAAAGTACTGCAAGAAAGCTGGGATCAGCTGAAGATCGATCTCAACTCTATAACTGCTCAACTTAAGGCGGCCATTGGCAAATGGGAGGACTTCGAGGAATCAAAGAACAAAATAAATCAATGGATCAAGGATACCGAGCAAAACCTCGATAAAGTCCCTCCTACAGGCGGCGAATTGGGAGAAATGAAAACTCTTTTAGAAAAATACAAACACATCGAAGACGAAATCGACAATAAACGGCCAGAATTGGACCGACTGAGGAGCGAAGCCGCAGAACTCAGTTCGTGGGCCCGAAAACCTGCAGTTAGGGAATCTGTGACAGAAATCGAAAGGAAATGTAACGCATTGAGAGCTAAATGCGCCGCTAAGAAGGCGGAGCTGGAGTCAGAGATCAAAGACTACAATCAGTATCACCAATCACTTCAGGACACTGAGAAGTGGCTCCTGCAGATTTCCTTCCAGCTGATGGCACACAACTCCTTGTACATTGCCAATCGCGAGCAAACTGAGGAGCAATTAGCTCAACACGCAGTTTTGTTAGACGACATTCAGAAATACAGATCAACGCTCGATGACTTGGAGGCGAAGGGAAGAGCTCAGATCGAACGTTACGAATCCACAACGCCTGGCATACGAGACACAGTCGGCAAGCAGCTGAAGAACGTGAACGACAGCCACAAGAGTCTGCTGGCCACTGCTCTGCAGATCGAGCGACGGCTGCGAGAAGGATTGGCGAAGTTCAAAGAGTACGAAGACACCCTGGAGAGCATATTAAATAATCTCGATGAGTGTGAGCCTGCCATCACCGAATTGGACGTACCAGTGGATGGATTGTCGCATGGTCGTGACTTACTTGACAAAGCTAGGGTGAGTTGACTTTTTGTATACCTGTATGTAGCACAATGCATAATAATAATATGAAACATTGAAATGGGAATTAAATTTGCAAATCATGAACAGTTTGAATTAGACAATTCCAAATCTGATAATGGAAAAACTGAACGATCGACCCCTATTATCCACTTCAAGAGTAGCAAATTAGTGTTCACATATCCAACTAGGGCATTAGTAACTTGTAATTGTAAAGTGCAATCCAATTTACACAATTAATTTCCATTACACAGACTCTTCACAACCGGTTACAAACGGAGAAGTCTCGCCTGTCGGCGGCGGTGGCCGCGTGCTCGGCTGCAGCAGCGTCCGTGTCGAGGCCGTCATCCCCGGCGGACTCGGCCCCCCTGCCCATCCCCCCTCGCGAGCTGCACGTGCGCGCGCGGCTCGAGGACCTCATCGACCAGGTACTGCGCGCCTCGGGCTCCGTGCTCGCATCCGATGCGATAGTATCCATTGGAGAATGATATCCATATTATTTCTTTGCCGCTCTGAGCTCAGTACGCGTTTAATTTGTAAAGAATTTTAAAAACCTATCAAAAGTAGGCTTGTTTATACTTATTTTATAAAGCTGAAATGTTTGTTTGGTTGAACGCGATATTAACATGAACTACTGGTTCGAATTAAAAAAATATTGTTGTGTTGAATAATAGCTCATTTATTATGGAAGGTTTCAGACTATGTAACATCACGCAGTGACTAATAGGAGTGGAGCAGCAATGAAAAGTGTTGCAAAAATGGGAAAATTACTATTGCAACACAAGATTGCTCAGCTAGTTTTTCTATAATAGTAAACATATTGTCAGTGAAATGCAAATACTAGATTTCTCTTTCCGATTGAGTACACTTCTCCATTGTTATGTGAGGGGTGGTAGCTAATACTGTTGTCAGACGGTTGTACTCTGGTAACTGCGAATAAGAAAGAACAGTTTTGAATGAGTACATCATTAAACTAAACAACTAAGTAATCATTAAAGTAAAAATGGGATTTTAAATTTAAGCTGAAAACAGAGCGGCAAAGATATAATATACTCGTACATACTTTAAGGGTTTGAGTGTTTCTGAATGTTGTGTTGTTGCGCTAATTAATAATTTTATTGATTCTAGTGATTTCGTTTCGTTATCGTTTTTCCTATTATGATACTTTCATACTTTTATTAGGATGGGATGTTGAGGGATTAATTTAAATATTTTACTTCGTTCAAACTTCTACGATAAAAAAGAACAGACTATTTCTATTCATTTAATGTATTTATATTTTAACAGTAAATATTGGCTATCCCAATTAACATTATAAAGGGCTATAAATGAGATGATTTTTTGGTAATAGATGAATATATTTTTGTGATATTTAATTAGATTTTTTTATTTGTAAGTATTATTAACAACAGGAGACCGTACCGTATTTTGAAAATCTTACTAGAACTTTGTTATCGATGAATATGTTATTATTGTTAATTATATATTGAGTTAAAAAATACTTTAGTCAACAACCAATAATTAAAGTCTATAGCGTAGGGTAGCATTAAAGTAACCGTTTATATATATTAATGTTAAGTGTTGTTTGCTATTAATCAAATTTTAAGTTTGCCAGGTCCGAAAAAGAACAGAACCAACGAGTTTTTATAATCTGTGTAACGTAAGATTACAATTTAAGATTATAAACCGTAGTTAAAAGGCGGTGGTAGAATAGAATAGCGTAGTTAGTTCAATGAGAATTGTACAGGCTTTCGTTGGCAATGTATTTTTTGCACCTGGTATCACTCACGAGGCGGGCATTCAGTCATAATGTGAATTGGGTCCATTTCGGTACAAATATACATAGTTTATGTCGCTTCGGGATGTTTATAAGCGAACTGGGTATCGAGTATTTTCATTTATTTTATCACAGTGTGATGTGTTGCCGGCCTGTGTTGAATCACGACGATTTCATAAATACATTAATCATGATAAGAAAAAGAAATATAAGGATACGAACCAATTTTTAAAGTAGAATACAAAGAATTTTGGTTGGATTGGTAAATACCAAGGAATGGTTTTAAGTTCACAATGGAGTAATAAGTAATGACTTGTCACAATGCATTGCAATTGAATGTGATTCATAAATTTTCTTGTGAATTCTGAAATTGAATCGTCCTGTTTCACAATGTAAATACACTGTTTAGTTAAGTGTTGTGTGGTATTTATTAGCACTGTTTTACAATTGTGTGATTCACATGCGTGAATTGTTTGTACATATGTGCACGGTGTGACTGCCACTTACTCACATCTCACGACACAAACACAACACACACGTAACACAACAAACAAACACAAACATACATACATGATTGTCCATACATACTTAACTTAAAAATAAGAGATTTAAATGGTTAGGCCTATGAAATGATACCTTATGGATATTTTTATAATTATACTATGTATTACCTAATTAGGCAATACAAAAAAGATGTTACATTTACCTACCTTTGTAATATTTAATTACAAATTAAATATAGGTACATTTATATAGCTGGGAGATACAATAAAATAAAATGTTTTTTTTTGAAATGGCAATTGAGCAAGAATTTGTTTCATCCCGGCAGCTTAAATGAGCTCATTTGTAGTTACGAGCAATCATGAAATTCTACTTATAATACCTTATAGCAATAATTTTCTTTGCAAGGCTTTTCAATGATTGTTTTAAAGTTTATTTTATTGAGCACAAAATAGTTTTAATATATATATTTTAAATTATTATTCTAGTCAATCTTAGTCTGATTTTGTTTTTAGTTATCTTAAATAATCTATTACATAAGAAAATATTTAAGCAATGTAAAATAAATATTAAAATAACACGCGATTCATAATACTTTATAGTATTATAAAAAATATTATTTTTTAAATAACTGAACTCAATAAATAAATCTCGCAGTCATCTTATATAAATACAAATAAATAAAATATTATATATACATAGTAATATAAACATTAAATATGATATTTTCATTATTATTATAATAAGATATCTTAGACTATCACTGTCTTTGCTCACGGGTAACATCATTGCACAGAACAATTACACCATAGAGAAAATTAATGAACACGCACACGTTAACATTCACACTATCATTATAACACGCAACTAACTCGCACTCGCACGCCAGAGCACTGCGAGCCCTCTGGGGGCGGTGCCCGGAGCGCCCGGAGCGCCCGGCCCCCTGCCTCGCGTCGACGAGCTGATACAAGCGCTCGAGAAGCCCGAGTTTACCAGGAAACTGGGACACCTCGAGGCTAAGGTAAGGCTTTGCATGGACTGGTTTTCTTGTTGTTTTGTTTAATTTGTTTTAGACACTAAACCTCTCGGTAACCGATACCTCCAATGATCTTGAAACAATTATGCACCCTGAAGAGTCTTACTATTCAGAAAAAATATGTCCAAAAGTTACTATTACAGAACTCCAAATGTCAAGTGGTTATTTGACGTGTACTAATAAAGATATTTTACATAACATATAACAAATAAATAAACTTAATGAAGTCTAACCCTTACCACCTAATTTCATAGGTTCAAAGCCACTTAGAAACACTGGGAGATGCCGTTCAAGGCATGGAAGAAGCCATGAAACAAGTGCTAGAAATCCAAGATTGGATCACGGCTCATAACGTACTGGCTAAGGATTGGCTGTCGAACCCCTCGAAGCTAAGACCCGAAGCGGCTAAGCAGGACATGGCCGCCATGAGCGACGCATTGGTGTCGCTCGGCGAGAAGCGAAACAGGATTCTTACCGAAATACCAACCGAAGGTATGTTTTAAGTATTTGTTTTAATAAGTCGTAAAGTTGAAAAATGTTGAAACCAACCAATTTTGTATATTTTTTATTTATTGTTATTCGAATTATAGCTAAGGATGATAATCACAACGTAGCGTAAAGTGAAAACTGGCTGGTTCATGTATATTTAACTTTAAGTAAACTTGATCTTTTTGCGTTTACAAAAAAAATGTTTGTCGATGGATTTGTATCTAAAAAAGTCTAAATAACTTTTTTTGTTATTAGGTCTTGAGGACGAAATTAACTTAGAGGAGGAACTCGACGCCTTGGAACAGGCCATTGTCAAAGCCATGGAAAGAGAGAAGGGCAATCAAGCCATCATCGACGACTTCCGGCATAGATGTCAAGAAATCCACGACTGGTTCGATTCCGTTCTCAAAAAGATGTGCCTCGCTGATAAAGGCTCCGGTCTGCCATGTCCACAAAAACTGAACGCCCTGAAAGAATTGTCATCAGAGTTTGGACAGGCCGGAAAGAAGAAAGTTGACAGCATAAAGGAAGTCGGCAGCAAAGTTATCAATATTGTCAGCAATTTGGAGTCACAGCAGGTGGAGGAGCAAGTGAGTATAATTTTGAGCAATTATACACAATTTATAAACATATGTGGTTAAATATCAGGTTTTTTAGTTACCGGTCACTTAAACGATGATATTATTATGAATTCTTTTTTTTAGATGAAATCTGTGGAAAGAAGATATAATGACATCGCGAAAAGAATACAACGTAAGTTACAAATGCTTGAAATTACCTACAAGGCAATTGATGGCACCAAGAGTGAAGTGGCTGCTCAAAACGAATGGCTCCAAAAAGAGATAGACAATATGATGCACCCAGAACCTCTAGGCTATGACAGTAAATCAGTTAAAGAAAGGCAGAAGAAGGTTGCCAATTTGCTCAAAGACACCGATGGTAAGAAAACTGTTATCGACTCTCTGGAGAAGAAGGTGAGCAACATCCAAGCAGAGCTTGAACCATCTGAACAAATGCAACTAGAATCTGAACTATCTGAACTATCATCAAAACAAAAACAACTTGCCACGCTTATAAAGCAAGAGATTGAAAGGTTAGGAAGTTGCACGGAAGTCAGGAAAAAGTTAGAGAACGATATAGAGAAGGCTAAGAATTGGCTAAAAGCAAAGGTAGCAGATATCAAAAAACTTGGTGGTCCCGTGCCTTTAGAGGTAGCTAAAGTTGATAAGGAGATTGCAATACATAAAAAGCACCAAACCGAACTCTCTGATTTTAATAATGATACGCTTGCTGAAGTTATACGCCAAGGCAATGCTGTATCAAAAGACTGCTCTAGTGAGAACCGTGCAAAGTTACAAGCTATTTTAGATGATTTGAATAAAACTTACACGTCCGCAAAGGTAGAAATTGACGATAAACTTGCAGCTCTCAATAAACTTTTGCAAGGCAGAAATGAATTCGAAGCCGACGTTGCTAAGTGTCAGAGCTGGTTGAATGAAGCCGAAGTAGCAGCTACTCCTGAACTTCGCACAACAAGCCTTCAATTGCTGGAAGAACAATTGGCCAAATTTGAAAAACTAAGCAAAGAAGCGGAAGATGTTGAAAAGAATATTAAGAAAATCAAAGACAAATCAAAGGATATTCTTGACAGCTTATCTGATTCTAACAAATTACAACTTAAAGAACAAGTAAATATACTGTCTGATAGATTTGCTAGAATAAATGCTATAATCAACGACAAGAAGAATATTCTTTTGAAACATATCAAAGAATACAAAGATGCTGCAGCTAAAATTGCTGCGGCTCTTGAATTCTTAAATGAAATTCAGAATAAACTAAAAGCACTGAACAAACCCATTGGAAGCAAAGTTGAAGACGTGCAACCAATCATTCAGGCTTATGAATCTATTCTTGCTGACCTTAAGAAGAACAAGGCAATGTTAAATGAACTTCAAGGTGGAAACTTGCATGACTTGCAAGATATCCTTACTAAGCAAGATGACCTGATGAGTACAATAGAAGACCAAATATCTAAGCTCAAACAATTATTATTATTGCGTGAGCAATTCTTCGCACTTGTGAAAGAAATAGAAGAATTCATTTCTAAATACACCGATTTGACATCAGTAATCGAGAAGTCCAATGACTCGTTAGAAGATAAAATTAAACGATACGATGATATTATTGTTAAAATTCAAGGTTGTGAAGCCTTACTTGCAACTGCTACCGACAAAGGTCAACAAATTGCCGCGGAAGGAACAGTCATTGACAGGAATAATATAACTGAACTGCTTCAATCACTAAAGCAACAATTGCTTACACTGAGAAGGACAGTAGAATCGAAACGTCAAGAACACGAAAGGGCGGCAGCTGAACACAAGAAACTCGCCTCTGATCTATCGGACATTCTACAGTGGCTTCACGACAATGAAGCTGCCGTCCATTCACGTCCACTTCTCAACAGAGATGTCGCAAGTGTAGATAAAAAACTCATTGAACATGCGACGTTAGCAAAGAATGTTCAGACGTATTTGAACAAGTTAACAAAGATCACAGACGTAATAAAGAGTGACGATGGAGTTCCGGGTACTCTATTGGAAATGGTTTCGGAAGCTAACTCTTTAAATACGTCGCTGCCAGCTGAGTTAGCTAATAGGGAGAAACATTTACAAGACAACAAGAAGTATCGCCAGCAATATTTGCAGATGGTAGAAAAATTAAACATCTGGGTGAATGAAGCTGGCATACGACTTGGAATGGGCAAAAATGGTACTGATTTCGAGAACATTGAAGCGGATTTGGAAGAACACAAATCTTTCTTTAACACCTCAGAGCCAGAAATGAAAGATCTGGTCGGAAAGCGAATGCAAGTTATCGTTGACAAGATCTGGCCTTCGTTAACAGCGTCGGAGCAAGAGGAACTATCTAAAGATCACCAGAAACACAACCAACTTCTGAAAAACACTCTGAACTCGGCGAAGTCACGTCAAGCCCAATTGGAACAAGATTTGGAGATTTGGAAGGACTTCTGCCTGCTGGTTGACAAGATCAAAGCGATTTTGGATAAGAATGACATCCAAGACGAGCCAGTCACATCGGTCGACGCCCTGAGACTTCATCTTGAAAAACTGAAACACGCCAAGAACGATCTAGAGGTAAGTCGATATTTAATTATTAATTTAAAAATGCAATCAAACTATAAAGACTATTTTACTCGGGTTTGTATATGAAATGCACAACTCAAATAATATATTACTTAAATGTACCTTAAGGAATATTTTTTATACATCCATGAAATAAAAGCGCGTCGGGTTATATGTATATCTTTCTTAACATAATTGTTGATGAAATACTAATCTGTCTTACTAAGAATATTTCATAAACTGCACGACATAAATATGTGCTCTTAAAGCATTCAAGAAAGTAACTGTATTGCGACAGCAGGCAACGATACATTTACAACTTAAAAGGAAATTTCCGGAATGTATTCATCTGGGGGCGTATAATGCAATATTCTATTTGCATTTGCTACAGCGTCTTCCTCTCATACGCTCAGTACTAATGTACAAATTCAATTAGATTCGCCTCAATGCAATCTCCTATTACTCTTAATAGGATTTTTCCTACTGAAGTATCGTGAACTTATCCAATAGGGCTCATGCAACCCTCATACAACGAGTTTGTATACAAACTAGAATATTTTACATAACTGTCTTACTGCTGGGCTCGGGTCTCTTGTCACCGTAGTCGTAGTCCACCACGCTGGCCAAGTGCATGTTGGCAGATTTAACACACCTTCGAGAACTTTTTATGGAGAACTCTCCGGTGTGCAGGTTTCCTTACGATGTTTTCCTTCACCGAAAAGCAAGTGACAATTCATTTCTAATACGCATATTTTAGAAAATTATTTAATTATTATACACCATAATTTAGAAAATTATTGGTGTGTGACGGAATCGAACTCACGACCTCCTGTTCGGGAGACCAACGTTCAATCCACTAGACTATCACTGCTCAACAATAATACCGATTATATATAAATTGTCATACAAACTGAATACAAAATTTACAGGTATACAAAATTTCAGTTCAATCGGTCGAAAATTTCTGCTTCAAAATCGCGTTCGACGATTCCGTTACATACATAGATAGATAGGACCGAAGCTAATATTGCGTGTTAATAATTTCTAAACAGTATCCAAGCCAGCAACACAAGCGTAACTACAGCGGAGGGAAATCGCTAATCTTTTCGGCATTTCTCTTTGTCTCCGAAGTAATATTTTAATTAAGGGCGGCTGTAGCCCGCGAGGCAATTAAAACTTGTACAACCAACGGTTGTTTTTGGCAACTTAATGTAACACGATGCACAGCTCAGACCGGTAATGAGACTGAGGAATTTTTAATTTCCGTTGTAATTAACAAATTTTGCTTGTAATGATCCTCGAAGACTGCCAACGGTTTTGAGATTTCATTCGTTAAATTTTATTCTTCCGCACTTGACTGAACAAACTGGGAAAAATGTTTTACACGTCATTCATTGTTTTAAAAAAAATGTTTTTGAAAAATTGTTTATTTTTGTTTGGAAAAATTAGTATTGTTTTTTTTTTGGAAAAATTAGTATTAGATTTTTTTTGGAAAATTGTTGTTGTTTTTGTTTTTGTTTTTTTTTTTTTAAGTATTGTTGTATTTTTGTTTATATTATTATTAGTTAATGCTACAATCCCTCCTGATAGTGGCGATGTAGACTTAGTATAGCACACTAAATTAGTAAATGGCTAATTACTCTTGACAGGAAAACAATTACATTATAATGGGACGAGATAATTGTGTATTTTTCATTTCATCACAACCCGTAATTGTCCCACTGCTGGGCTCGGGTCTCCTCTCACACTGAGAGGGTTTAATAACAAGTAATTTCTACTGTACCTATATATCTACTAAGTGTATGACGTAATGTATGATACGACTATGTATAGAATACAATTACGCGAGTACGCTTTCAGTTCACCAATAACTGCATACATTTGTTGTACTTTGTCGGATTTTATGCGTCTGGCAACACCAAATAACGCTAATGTCTGCCAAATTGCAGCCTAGTGGAGTCGATAAATACAGCCGGCTCAGAGATTACGCTTGTATGTTGTCGTAATAAAATCTCTTTTCCCGACTACAGCTAAGCCTACAGAAGTTATGTTTTATCTGTGAAACATTTTGTATGGCATTAGCTTTGTCGTGGTTGTAGTCGTTAAACCTTTGACGGAGGCTTTTGGATAACGTAAGACTTCAGAGAGGTTGATTTACTAAGCTTTCCACCAACTTATGTGGAGTAGCTTGGGGGAAATTATTTGCAGGACTTCAAAAGAGAGCGGCAAACCTGCTTGTTATCTCAACCAAAATATTACAAAATATTTCACTGTTCAACCTAGGAGTAACCCAAAAAAAACGTAGGTATGTATGGTATTTTATGCAAGGTAATATTTATGGTACAAAGTTATATTTATGTAATAATCGTATACTTAATAAAACTATATTATGTATATATTTTCTTTTTTATTTATTTTGCACCTGCCACTCATTTTCTGTACCAAACCAGGGTACAGTTGGAGAATGCCATTAGGCATTAAGTTTGCCTTTTTGTTCGCTCTTTTATGAGGTTACAATAAATATATGTATAGACAGATTAGAATACCATACTACTATGAATGGGTAACTAAGGGATTTGCCTGGGTGATAGAGAGCGACGTCCAGGAAGAATCTTTTGCCATATCCTCGTCTGCTCCTTAGCAAGGTTCACCATTGCTCTGATGAGGTTTGCTACTACTTAATGATGGCTTAAGCTTACACCCCAATTACTTACCCGCGGTACTTACGGTAATTCTTACTTTCCTGACTTCCAATCTTGGCGTAGTAACCGTCCTTCTAGAATTAACCGTTAAATATATTTTTTTTACTTATTTAAATATTAATTATTATACTACCTGTTTGTCCGTCTTTGTGTTCACTTATGGGTTTAATTATTAAAGATGTCTCTGTTTTTCCTGCAACGAAACAAATTTATTTTTCTTTCATTCTTTTTTTTAATATTTCAACGTATACGTTATGTAGTATGAAGATAGATGTTGAAAACTTCACACACAGAAATAACAGTATTCGACGAAGCACCTTCCTTGAATGAAAAGCGCTCGTAAAATTCCTACAAATTTGTATTTAACAATTTTTATGTTTTATGGTGTGTGCAATAAAGTATATTGTATTGTATGTCATACAAATTAATGGAAAAATGAAAACCATCCAAATTAATAATTATAACGGAAGCGGAAACAAAGATGTTTTTGACTACAATCGAAGTAATTTACTTAATCAGTTATCGGATTATGACACGGTATCTAATAAGGGCTAATATAAAGATAATTTTAATTCATAACAGGGAATTAAATTTTAACCTTTAACTTACGTTTCATATAAAATTATTAAGTAAACGAGTTTACAAATAAACACATAAATGTAAAAAAGTTATTTTGTTGATCAGGATGATGGAATCGAATTAATATTGTGGTGTCTTTTTATTATTTGTTATTAAATTATGATTAAGAAATCAATTACATTATACTTATTATTTACGTCTTTTTATATTGTTTGTATATTATTATAATTTATAATAATTAAATGATTAAAAAATTTCGATTGCTCAACAATTAAATGATGTTAAATAAATATGACATAGATAAATATAACAGACTAGTATGGTATGTGCTCTACATGTAAGCCATCCCGAGACATCGATTAGATAACATAAAAGAGGAAAGTCCGAGTAAGGAATTCGATGACCAGAGCCGATGTGACTCGAATAAAAAGAATTAATAAAAATAAAAGTAGAGACAGCCGACTGTGACCGACCATGTCATTTCAATTAACATAAAAAGAAATAAAAATACTTCGGGCCGGGACATCGGACATAAATTTGTTATAATTTCAATACTCGCTGAGAACGCGTGAAAGTGATAAGGTTATATGCTTATGGTGTTTCAGTTAAGTTACACTTAAGTTTCTAATTGAAGACATGATTGGAAGCAAATATAATTAGAACCTGAATGTCAATAAAAAAATTATAATTATAATGAAGTCATGAGTGGAAAGTGATATGTCGCATTTTTGGATTTTCCTACTCTATGCCTGAATGATGGTGTTACACACACACATCAACCCATAATTGTCCCACTGGGCTCGGGTCTCCTCTCACACAGAGAGAGTTTAGGCCATAGTCCACCACGCTGGCCAAGTGCGGGTTAGCAGAC